>BPLR01019820.1:0-13380 GCA_021605095.1 Caerostris extrusa
AGAAAAGTTTTTGCATGCTGTTTTTATTTCTAGTAAAAAAAATGGTATGCAAAAACTTATAAAATCCCACTTTTTTTTTTTTTCTACCTAGTTCACATGCTCATTGGAAACATTCGCCATTCGATAACATACGTAAAATCAATATGGCAAAGAGATGAGAACATGGAAACTACTACTACTTATACAACTACTTATAGAAATTAAACACGCTATGAACTTAATTTAAATGAATTAAGTATTTTTTTAAAGATTAGTCTAGGATCTCGTACAATGAAATCTATGTATTTTTATTTAAAAAAAAAAAATGGGATTTATCATCGAAATCACCATTGATGATGAGCAACAGAAGACACTATACGATCTTATATGAATCCAAAAGTGAATTTTCAGTCTATTTTGTGTATTAAAAATATACTATAATACAGTTTAGCTTCTTTACATAATTGCATTTAATGTAAATTAGTTATAAATTCCCATTATGATCTGCTAAAGTTTGATAAATTTCCATTCATATAAAGCAATAAATTTTGCTTACAATGTTGTTTCAGTATCTAACAGATTATAATCGAATAACTTTGACTTTTTTATTGTACATCGATTTATAAATACTAAGATTTATTTGCTGAAAAGAATATTTTACACTGAATCGTATTCCAAATTCAAGAACATTTGGGTATGCATGTATATTAATTTTAAGCTGTATAAAATAAGTTTTGTTCAATTAATAAGAGTTTGAAGAATTCATCCCCCTTCTCCCTTTTAATAGTAAGGATAATAACTAAAAAATATTTTTCCACATTTTGATTGTTTTGTTCTAAATCATAATCTCATAACAGGCCTTTGAGTATAAAAATATGTATCAATTTCAGAATGTTTCATTAAATAATATAATCACTGTTTATATATTTATTTTCATGACATAGATGGTAGATTGAGCCAAATAATAAGCTAATGTGATACAGTTGTACCACTAAAAAATCATAGTATTTGTCAAATTATTGACTAAAAACATAACACAAAACAAACAGCAATTTCATTATTCTTAAAAAAAAAACTGTCTGTATTTTACAAAGCTTATTTCTGTGTAACCTTTCTAAAAATTTTGATTAAATTACTATTTACATATCATTTTATGCTTGTTTCATACATTGAAACAATTTGGATTATATGGAGCAATATTTTTTTTAAATGGGCATTTCTTGTAATATAAAACAGATTTAAAATATTTGAATTAATTTTAAAAAATCATGCCATAATACAAAAAGAGTGCAGAGAGAAAAGAAATGAAGCTTGAGAATATTTATTTTGTTAGTTCTTTTTAAGATTTAATTCTATTAGTCTTATAAATTGAGGTAATACAGATAATTTTGTAACTGAATTTCAGTGAAAGAAAGATGAATATTGTACAGAATATGATAAAATAAATGCTAATATGAATGTAATAAATAGAATTATTTATTATACAGGTAATTATCCTTTTCCAAATATTTTTTATTTCCAATGGCAGATTATGAACAGTTACAAAAAAAAAAAGAACAACGAAGAAAAAAAAAAAAAAACATGCAACAACAACAAAAACATGCTGAAACAGAGTGCATTAATCTAACAATAATGCCAAGTTGCAGATCTTTTAGCCACTAAAAAGTGTTACCAGGTGTACCACGGGGAGGTAGATCCTCTGTGGACCCCCTTTTCCAAATATTAATTATACAAATACAAAAATGAATTGTCTTTTTAAAAGATAAGTTAAAAATTCTAATTTTTATTAAAAAAAGATATTTTTCTGCTTATGTTTATAATACTTATTGGCTCATCTACATTTATTTCTTTTATTATTATTAAGGATAAAGTTATCACAATTACACATAATAATAAGTTAAGTATATATATTCAGTATTTTATATATTTTTTTTTTATATTTAAGGTTGACAAAAAGAGAAACAAAGAATGCTATACGAAGAAAAAAAGGATTCATATTTTTTTAATGAACTCCTAATCTAATATATTAAATAATTATGTAATATGACCCTTAATAAATTTAAGTTTATTGTATATATGTGTTAAGAATAATAATTAAGCAAATAAAAGCACATTAGGATAAATGAAATACAACAAAAAAATTCCATTTATTTAGTGTATATTTAAATATATATTTTTCAATTTAATTATCTTTTATTGGAAAAATTTCCTTAAAAAAATTTACATTTATACATTATAAAAAAAATATTGACAGAAATAAAAACTCAATATAGAAGGGGAAAAAATCATGGAAAGAAGATTTATTATTTAAGAAATGGAATGGAAAACTGAAGTAAGACCAATGGGAATAAACAGATTAGCTAAAATTTTTGAAAACTTATACATATTAATGACGAAAATGTTAAAAATTGATTCCTACAATATGCCATTTCTTTAAATATAGAACAATGTCATAGCATCCAAGACGTCCATGTCGAATAGTTTGCCAGCTGCATTAGAAAGGAAAAAAAAGAACAATGTCATAACAAAACAAACAGATTTATTGCATAACAATATAGTAAGTTTTTTACACTTATAATTTATTATAAACGTGTATAAAATAAATCAATAATTTCACATGAAGCATGTAGGGAAAATAGAAATTGTAATAATCCATTTATATTATAGTATTTAACTTTTAATTTGTAGATGGCAGAAACATTTTATTAAATAAAAATTAATAATTTTTACAACATTAAAGAAATCTTATTAAAAGAGAATAATTACAAGAATATGGAACAGAAAGTTGTAAGCCAAATCTTTAAAAAGTAAGTAATATTAAGGATGAAAATAAATAAAAATGTATTTCTTGTTACATGTTGTTTCTTAAATTAAAAATATTTTTCAAAATAAACAAGCAAATTTATTAAGCACTTATTTAATTGTACATTTAATTTATCTATGTATATTTTCAATTTATTATAAAACTCAATTCAAAATAAAAAAAAGTACTAATCAGATAAATAAATGTGTACTAATATAACCATGCTAAAGCATGAGGACACAAAAGTGATATCTTTTATATATAGTTTACTTTTAATATTTTAAAATATTACACAGATACTATTAAAAATGCCAATTTCTTCATAGTAAAAAGTACAATTAAACATTTGTCATAAATAATCATAAGAAATACAAAATTAAAATATCAACAGAATCATGTTAAAAAATGGAAAATATTTTTATAGTACTTTTAATTAACATGAAAGTAAAAGAGGAGTTATCAAAACTAAAATGAATAAAATATTAGATTTTTTACAATTAAAACAATTATTTATGGCAAGTAATTTTATTATATGCTTTAAAAAAATTTCTATTTTTGGTTTGTTTTAAATTAATATATATTCTTAAAAGTACACATGAGAAAATGAATTAACATGTGTAAAATCAGTCGTGTTCATTCATGGCACATTTGTTTCTAATCATCAAAGCAAATTATTCTCAACAGTCTTCTTAGTAAAATCTGAAATATACAGATATTTTTTTTTATTTGATATATATATATATAATCTGTTGCCGCTTAATTTTTCGCCAGTAAACTTATTTATTATACTGAAGCGACATTTCAATGCAGCCAATATCTCGCCAAAAAAAAAAAACCCTGCTCTACATGAACTCTAACATGAAATTAGAAATTACAAAAAATTTCTCAGGCCTGATTTTAATGGTTGAACCTTTAACCTTAGCTAAAAAAGCATAGCGATCAGTCCAAATTTTTAAAAAATAACCTAACCATTTGCCATGGTCAGGTTCCACGTCTGATAACAAAACAAATCGTTCATTATTATATCCGTCCCATCATTTGTTCAAATTTTTCATGTATACATCACCAAGATGTCTAACTGATGTACAAACTTAAAAATGGGAGGTGAAAGGGCCCCATAAGTGGAATAGCCTCGGGCCTCTTTACATCTAAATCCGGCCCTGCTGCTGGGACAAAACAGATGCCGCTCTGCATAGAAGTCAAGTTTCTTCTTCCGCCCACAGCTGATAGCCTGCCAAAATAACGTTTCATGCATGCCGAAACTCCAACTGCCTCAGGCACATCTAATTCCACAGTTTCAGCAGACAAGCACCTCATCTAGTGAGCCTCAGTTAGACTGCTCGGACAACTTCTAAAGTTTCTTCAAAACGGAATGGCGCCGCCATATCTTGTTGAAGCTTTCACCCAATGTTTGCCGCAACTAAATGATAGCCATGGCCAGACATAATGCATATGTCAGAATAGAGTACAGCAATCAATTTTAAAATTCTGCTCCAACTTGTAGCTTCTTAAAATTGATATCTGGAACGCAAATGGATTGCATTCTAAAATACAAGAGGTAAGAGAATTTGTTCTCGAACAAAATCTTGATGTGTTTTTGGTCTAGGAAACGAAACTACGTCCTGGAGAAACCCCACTGATTGCAAATTTCGGAATTCTATCGATTTTATAGAATCAATCAAAATTCTTCCTAGGTAAGCGAAGGCACTTGCATTTATGTAAAAAGTAGTATTAGTTACTATGAGCTGCCTACTCCGCACTTTAATAGCGCCGAGGCAGTCACGATTCAAATTAATCTGCAAGACTGTCGGCCGATCACCATCGCTTCGACATACATTTCACCTCACAACCCAGGTGGTTACATAGGGGTTACTGACAGGATTCTTAAATCTGGACCTAATGTGATTTTAGCTGGTGATTTAAAAAACCAGATGGAATTTCGGTAGATCATACAGTAACAGTTTCAAACTTCACACCGTTGTTTGCAATTACAGCATGGAGTGAAAGTTGTTGCCACCTATACCAATTAGATTTAATAATTGTAGGAATCGCGGAGGAAACGACGATTTGTTGGTTGACGGAGTTCCTTGGTTGCTAGGTAACCGTTAACTCCGTCTTTGCATATGGAAGGGAAGTTACTTTAGCTTTAAGCCCATTGCATTAAAAAATAAAGATTTAATATAGAGATAATAATATATGGAGAAGAGAAGTATTTTTCTAAATAAAGTATTTAATAATTATAATTTAATAATTAAATTAATAAAGTAAAAGAGGATTTTGAAGAATTACAAACTGAACGTAGGTTGAAAGAGAACGTAAATAATAAAAATAAAAATACTTTCAATAGGTTAATCTAATTCAAAAAGGACTACAAGTTGAATATAACAAAAACGTTTCAGAGCAGTCTGTTAAGAGAGAGGATGAAATGGTAATGACGAGGAAAATCTGCGAATCGTACAAGGCTACTGGCAAGTGAGCGTTAGAAGACCAGAGCCTAGGGGAAGACGAAAACGTTTCGACTACCAAGTCCTGTAACCAACTTAGTCACTACGTGGCATTGTTAGACAGTTTGGAGCACATACAGTTGGCAAATATTTGTAGCTTGTCAGCTTTATTGTTAGTAATCTTCATCAGCTTTATTGTAGTAAAAATCTTCCAAATTTAATCAATCAAATTAACTCTAAATTTGATTGATTAAATTTGGAAGATTTTTTATATCAGTGGAAAGATAAATGAATTCTTTCATTAATATAAGAGCATTTTGGAATAAATTGAGATCTTCAATGCCAGATAGTGAACTTGGTTGGTTTTGAATTACAAATGTTGAAGGAGGTACAGCTGCAGTGCAGAGGAAACGTTTTAGACCTTTGAAATATATTCTATTTATTTATTCAGTCGAGGTGGTAAATGATCTCGATTGGGACCACCTCCCTGTTTTGTTTACCTTAGAAACCAGCACAGATTCACTGAAAGGTCCCTATCTACTGCTGACCAATTGGGAGGACTTTAGCTACTTGCTAAGCACTAAGCCCCTTCCACTTTTACATTTAAACCAAACAGCAGATGCTGACCGTCTCATTCAAGAAATAGAAGTCGTAGT
The DNA here is from genome assembly GCA_021605095.1 of Caerostris extrusa. Taxonomy (NCBI): domain Eukaryota; kingdom Metazoa; phylum Arthropoda; class Arachnida; order Araneae; family Araneidae; genus Caerostris; species Caerostris extrusa. Next base: position 5,883 of record BPLR01019820.1, read on the forward strand.
GCACTGACTACTTAAGGAAGTCTCCAAGCTCAAATTTAAACCTCCACCGGTTAGATTTCCTCATGAGATTAAAGTAGAAATTAAAGAAAGAAATAGGCTCCGACGTTTTCGGCACAGATCGAGAGATCCTGCAGCTAGGAGTAGTTACTACCGCCAAGTTGCAATTGTCAGACAAAAGATCAAGAGTTTCTCGCAGCAACGAGAGAAACGCACTAATCCAAAGAACGCGAAACGCCCACGCACCTCTCTTCTAATTGATTATACTTGAATTGTTTATTTTCCCCGCGCCGCCGTTCCGACTAGCGCTGAGCTCGATTTGCTTTCACTTTTTCCCAGTTCGCTCTTACAGTCTCTTGGACCGCGTTTCAGGTTGTTGATTTTCGTTTATTCTGTTAAGTTCTCAACACTATCTAGCGATTCTTTCTCACCCAGCCAACGATTTAATCATTTCTGTTTTATTTATTTTCCAATCTCTCTACCCAGTATATTTAACTTTCTTTTTGTGCTCTTCCAGTTACTCGTTCATTTTATTTTAATTCTCTCCCATGTATTTTAATTTCTTTCATCGCTTATTATTGAAATAATAATAATAAACATCACTCTATTAAACTTTCTTTTAGTATTTGGGTAAGATTCCTTTTAGTCTTTACCGCTTTCTTTCCCCAGCAATGCTTTCCAATGGACAAACCAAGATAGAAGCGAACGGCTGCTGCGTAGACACGGAACTTCACCAAAACTCAAATCATCATCAACGATGGGAACACTCCATAGAGGCATTTTCACCTAAGTCAAACACACTTTTTAGATGAATGTCTCTTTTACGCAAACCATTTACTGACACTCTCTCGCTACGAAGGAACTTCTGCTTATACACCGGAGGAGAAGGTCGAGCTTTTGGCTGATGGCCTACAACTTCAATTTGAACCAAATCACGACGCCGATTCACGATTCTCTTCAAACGCACCACCATTGCAGTCACTGACTGCCTACAACTACCACGTGTAAATTCTGTTAGCAATATTAGCCCAGCGGAAGTCCGTCAGTATATCAGGAAATTAAAACCGAACAAAACTATTGGTGAAGATCGCATTAGCAATCGCATGTTGAAATCTGTTTCATATTGTTATATTTTGTTAATAACTTACCTCATTAATTTCTCAATCAAGAAAGACTATTTCTCACAGAGTTGGAAAACCGCCGTAGTAATTCATCTTTAAAAACCTAATAATAACCTAACCGCCGTAGTAATATGCTCAAAATTAACGTCCAATCTCAATACTTAGAGGTGTGAGTAAAATATTCGAATACTCGATTCTTAAACGCCTGGAACAATACTGTGTAGGAAAAAAATCATCATTCCTGAACAGTTTGGATTCAGGAAGCAGCTCAGTACTTCACATCAGCTCCTACGTGTTAATGAGTTGATCCATAACGGCTTTATCAATAGCAAATTTACGGGAATATTATTTCTGGACTTTGTCTTTGATTAAATTTGGCAAAATGGTTTAATATTCAAGTTCATACGACTTGAATTCTCGGCTCATTTCATTAAAATTATTCACTCATATCTCACGAGTGGGCGAGACTAGCATTCATCCAATCACGAGCGGAATTCCTTGATTAGTAAGGAAAGAGTGGATTAGTTTAATGAGAAGAGGAGGATAGTCGTAGTGAATAAATTTGTAGATAAGACCATTGATCCAAACCCTGTCAAAGGCTTTGGCAATATCTAAGAGGATAATTCCCGTGGAACTTTTGATGGAGTATCCTTGCGTGATCATTTCAGTAACTCGTAGGATCTGGTGAGTTGTAGATAAATTTTTTTGAAAGCCAAATTGATGGAATACCATAATGTTGTTAATTTCAGTGCATTCTAAATATTTATATAAAATGATTTTTTTCCGTGAATTTGCAGATCTTGGAAAGGAGAGAGATAGGTCGGTAGTTTGTAGAGTTAGTAGGGTCTTTACTGGGTTTTAGAATTGGGAGAATTCTAGCAGATTTCCATTTGGAGGGGAAGTATGCAAGGCGGAAGATGCTATTAATTATGTATGTGGGTAGAAGGATTAGAGGAAGTTGGAAAATTTTTCAGGATTTTATTAGTGATGGTGTCAGTGCCCGGTGCTTTTTTGATTTTAGTATTTTTAATATAGTTAAGAACTTTCAGAGGATTTGATGGAGTAATAAGAGGTTGGTCGAGCGAATTTGAGAAGTAAGAGAGAGTAATTAATACAGAGGTTTCAGTGTCAGAATAAGAGAAATCATTCTCAGAAAATTGATTTTAATAGGAGTTAGCAAGCATTTCAGCTTTTTGAGAGTTAGTATAAGCAGTGTTAGTAGGAGGATCATTTGAGTGTAAGGCAGGAATATTAAATATTTTATTTTTAAAGCGTTTTGCTGTATTCCAGAGAGAGGAATCTTCGGTGTTTAATGCGGAAAGCTCAGAGGCAGGGCCGGATTTTCCTGTAGGCTAACTAGGCTTCAGCCTGGGGCCTCAAGATCAAGAGGGGCCTACATTCAAATTGTTAGCAAAATTAGAATTATTAGAAAGGGCAGAGACCAAGATCACTTACCCTTTGTAGAGCTGCCTTGTATTCTGTTTCAGCCTTCGTAAGGGCGATCTTTGTCATCTTAGCTGTCGACATCTTGTCGAGAAGGTCTTGATCAGCAATGATGTTTGCGACGTTGACGAATCCAATCGCCGCGTTGTATCTGGTTTTTTGATGTGCGGCTTCCTTTTCAGCCTGCAGAAGTTGCTGGCAGTGCTGCGCCTCAGTGGTAATAGGCGGTGCCGTAGCCGATTTCAAGCCCTTTTGCATTTCCGTAGTCGTCATCGTCGTAGTAACACTTCCCGGGGTCACAGGTACTTGGCGAGAGCCCTTATGAGGGCTTTTCCCTGCCGCGTCAACACATCCGTCATCATCAACTTCCATCTTCCTCAATACATGAACAACCAAAATCAGGAGAAAAACAACGAATTGCAGAGCTTTCGTCTCGTCTCGTCTGACAATCCCTCGGAATGTCATTGATGTAAATATTGAACAAGGCGGGCGCTAATAGCGACCCCTGTGGCACACCCCCTTCTATTGGTCTGGGTGAGGAAGTAACTCCACCTACTCTGACTAAGAAAACTCGGGTTTGCTGGTAGGAGCAAAGAATCTTAATGATTTGGGGTGAAAAATCAAGTCGCAGGGGGCAACGGTCGTACGTGTTACGGAGTTCCTAGGTAGTTTAAGAACCACTATACCTCCACATCTTAAAATAGTTAAAAATTTGCATAAAATGAAGTTGCTTAAATTAAAGAATGCTAATAATAAAAAGTAAAACAATTAAGAAGTTAGGAAAACACCTCTTGCTTGAAGAACAATTAAAGCAAGAGATCGAAAAAAGCTAAAGCTAAGGTACAATGAAGAGTCCGTTGACGATGCCCAAAAAAAAAGATTTAAGATACAAGTTAAAATAAATAAAATTAGAAGCTAAGAAAAATAAAACACCATAATTAAGATAATACAAACAAATATAACAATATTGCAAACAAAACAGTTTTTCATTGACTGGCTCGCCAACAGATGGCGCCAACAGTCGGGTAAACAAGGTGAAACCCGCCCGGAGGCGTGGAAAACATTTTCATTGGATAGAAACATTGGCTTGGAGTGAAAGTGGGCAGATAATTTAACAACATATAATTATACAAACAATACAGCGTAGAAATGAGAAAATAAAAACACAGCATCGTTTTTAGGAAAACGAGTAGATACAATACAAATAACAAAACAATAATAAAATGAAAATACAATTTACAATATAATACAATTTAGAGTCAGGTAGCCATGTTCTAAATTAAGGTGCACATCGTAGCAAAAATTAAAAATTAATGCCAAAAGCTGCAGCTCAGATTCGCTAGAAGAGATCGGAGTGACTAGACAACAGCCACAGCGGAAGAATCAGCAGGTGCAGAATAAATTCCACACCGCCTTTTCAATGCCGGGAAAGATTCCCAGTGCGCATCATAGATTGCTCTGGGTCTCTTCCTGGAGCTAGCCACACCGGGATGGTATACTGGAATTTGTCGGATCGCTTCATTGCGGATCTGAGGGCATTTAGAGTGAAAAGATTTAGAAATTTTGAAAATATAGTCCATAATGGGTTCTATATTCAGATCTCTGTGGAGTTGCTTCCTTCTAACAAACCACGGGGCGTTAACTATCATAGCTACCTGTTTATTTTGAAAAACTTGAAGCTTCTTAAGATTTGCGATGGAGGAGGATGCCCAAATAGGACACCCATATAAGAGAATTGGTCGAAGGATAGATTTATAAAGTAGAACCTTGTGTCTGATCGCTAGCCTACTCCTTCGAGAAATAAGGCTTTTGAGCTTAACGCTAGCAGCAGTTGCTTTAGCAACTACTTTGGCGAAATGGGTATTATAAGTCAATTTTGAGTCAAAAACTAACCCCAGGTACTTGTACTCAATAACCCAGGGGACTGGCTAGCCGAAAAGGGTGACATCCAAAAGAGAACCAACGTTCTTTTTCCGTGTAAACAAGAGGCAAGCACTTTTGGTAGGATTAACTTTAATTTTCCAGGTGCTCAACCAACTTTCCAAGCGAGCAATATAATTGTTCAGCAAAGCAACGACGGAGTTTGGTGTTTTGAGCTGTGCAATTATCGCTGTGTCATCTGCGAACAGGGCCAGTTTACAGAACTCTGGCTTGGGAATGTCGTTCACAGAGATTAGAAACAATCTGGGACCGAGCAGTGAACCCTGTGGAACCCGCTCCTGATTGGATGGTCGCGAGAGATGCTCCTCCCACTCGCACTCTGAAATTACGAAAATTAAGGTACGAGTGAATGATCCATCACGGCAACCAAATGAAGACTTTGACTGCGCGGTTTTAATCGGACAGCTCATGAAATACATGCAACAAGGCATGGATGGACCCATACTGGCACAAGCCTTGGCTCACAAGCGCTGATAGCCATTTCTCACCATTTTCTCACCCCTCAGCTTAGATCTCGACGAGTGCGGACGTCTTTTCGACCCGCTCCCGAACCTAACTGAATTCTTGTGCTTGTGACTTGCGCTTGTAGCATTGCTTTTTGCTTGCTATTCCGAACTGTTATTTTGATCCTTTTATTTTGAATTTCTCTAAAATGAGTCAGACATCGTCTGGATTCGCGGAGGACCCGCCTCCAATGAACTTAATGCTTTCCCGGAAAGCCCTGCAGTGACTGCTAATTTAGCGGAAATGGACCAGGAAACACCATCACCTGCCACCCCAATTAGGGGAAATAACCGACGAATTCGTCTTGGTTAACCAACTGATGCTCCGTAAAGCCTCTTCTTTCAAAACGAAGATGAACCTAACGGCAATCATGATTGCAAAAGCCAAAGACGACCAAACGTCAACAGCATTGCACGCCGAAATGTCCGAACTTTTATAAAATAATGGACAACATCAAATTTGAATACGGCGTCTCACTTTTCAAATCCCTCTATACAGGAGATCGAGGACCGATGCCAAAGGGCACAATATGCTAGAGACATGCTAGCGACATCAACAGCTCCCTCGCTGCCCATTGTGGACCCAACACTTGCGGCGATAACTCAAACACCAAACGAGACTCGTAAGCATAAGAGACCGACAGACGGCGATGGATTCCAGGCACCAGCTAAACACCTCACCTGCAGGCAACCCGCCAACACAACTCAAGCCACCTTACCCCTGAGGAACTCTTTCACGGCCGCAGGGAACATAAACTCTATTCCCGAGCTCCAAGAGGAGAACATTGTTTACGACACCAAGCCTCCTCCAATATACTTCCAGCCAAAGAGTGACTGGAACTCAGTACTAAACATCCTGAAAACACAGGTACCCCTCCTGCAAAGCAGACTTACCGGGTAAGTTTATGAAGCTCACCGTCAACGATGACGATGACTTCAGAAAACTGACAAAGTTCATGGACGAAAAGGGCTTAGATTATAAAAGCTACTCCCTAAAGGAGGAAAGGCCCATTAAGGTGGTGATCAGGGGCCTGCCGGCATCAACACACATACCCGATATACAAGCGGAGTTAACCGATGAAGGTTTTACTATCTTAAAGATTGCCCGACTATCAAAATTTAAAACTAAAGAACCAATGCCTCTGTTTTACGCTCAGCTCCAAAAAATCAGCGTACAAGTGGGATCTACCAGATCACCGAACTTTTTAAGCACGCAGGTATGCATCGAAGCATACAGAGGACGCCCCGGCCCCAGCCAATGCTGGAACTGTCAGGGCTACTTCCACTCTTCGGAAGTATGCCGATTGCCACCTAGATGTGTTCGTTGTGCGGGCCCGCACAAAGCAGAAAATTGCCAAATCACTAATGAACAACCTCCAAAATGCATTAACTGCGGAGGAGATCACCCCGCAAACTGGAGGGGCTGTCCCAGATGCCCTGGGCAGAAGAAACGAAACCAAAGATCAAAGAAAAACAAGCCAGTGCCTCCAACATCAAGGCCAGCGCCTAGACCAGTGACCGGCGAATTCACCTACGCCAATATGACCACCGGCACTCATCGTCAACCGGCACGCGTCCCGTCAACTCAGCGACCGCAACCGCAGATTGCCCCGGCAACTACGGACCTTCTCCCGTCAACCACGGGCCAGCTCCACCGGCACGCGTCGGACACGCGCCAACATGGACGACTCCCTCCCTCCCCGCCACCAAACGGAAGACTTGGGCAACGGGCGTACCTGTTACGGAGTTCCTTTGTGGTTTTAAGAACCACGATACCTCCACATCTTAAATTAGTTAATAAATTAGCAAAAAGGTAGTTGCGTCAATTACAGAATATTAATAAATAAAAAATAAGCACAGTTAAAATTTAGAAAAAACATCTCTTGCTTGAGAACAATTAAAGCAAGAGATCGGAAAAGCTAAAGCTATAGGTACAATTAAGGGTCCGTTGTCGATGCCAAAAAAAAAAAAAAAAGAAAATAAAGTTAAATAAATATAGGAAAAGAAAAAACATAAAATACAAAACAAAATAATCGGTACACAGCAGTTGTTGTGCTGTCTCGCCAGCAGATGGCGCCATCAGTCTAGGTGTTTACAAACTGAGAAAACCCAGCCTAAGCTGGGAAAAATACATTTTTATTTGCACAAATCAGTGAGTAGGTGGATGGGTGAGAGAGAGCAGTTAAAATTTTAAAAAATTAAACTATTAAAAAGACAGATACAAATTTTAAATGTAAAGTTGCTAGGCAGACGTAGCTAGGCAAAGTGTAAACAATGCTAGAAACGTTGAGGATAACTGTTGATAGAATTAAATTTAATCTAAGCAGTAAACAATATAGGTTTAAAAAATTTTTTAAAAATTAAAAATAAGAAGTTAAATTAAAGAGTAGAAGCAGATGCTCCTTTTAACAATTTGAAAACAAAAACTTAAAATTACAATAAAGAGTCAGGTAGCCATATTCTAAGTTAGATTGCACATCGTAGCAGAAAATT
>BPLR01019821.1:0-44872 GCA_021605095.1 Caerostris extrusa
TTATTATTGTTGAATTAAATCCAAAAACCATGAGGTATCTATTGGTTTAACAATGTAGTTAGTAATTCTTTTTATCGGATAAATTTTACCTTTCTTGAAGTAAAAATTATGAAGTTCATTTCAAAATATAAACTAAAAATTCAAAGTATTAAGAAAATACACACCCAAATCATTGCTAAAAATGATATTGTGCGTTTTGCTGCATCAATGCTAGCAGAGGTTCAACTCATGTTGCTATTAATTTTTGAATAACACTAGCAAAGTTATTTTAATCAGCAATAAATAATTACTGATTTCCAGTCATCTTGTGTGTAAGCGGGATTATCTGATGCACAGCATCTTTTCAATTTATATGAATTTAAAATAGATAAAATACTATGCCTATTTGTAAAAACAAAAATGAAAAAAAAAAAAAAATTATGATTTAACAGAGAGATTTTTGAATATTGCTGAAATTATTCAAGTAAAAGCAGCTTGATTAACTCAGCATCCATATAAAGAACTATTTCTAAGTTATTGTGATTTGCAGTTATAATTATTATCCCACTTGGGTGTATAAATTGTTTTGAAATACTTGATTTGTCGAATTCTTTATGGCGCATGACATCACAGTACTGCAATGCGGAAGTCCCGTTACTAAGGAAACGAAAGTACGGAATTCATATTACATAAACATACCTATTCTTCAAATAGGATGAAAATAACGCCATCTATCATCTTCTCGGTTGTGGATACCGCACTTGGCTTTTAATTAAATTCGTTTCTTTACCTTTGTGAGGTTACAGAAAGGTACAAAAAGAAACTATAATTTAGCTATTAAATTTTAATTACGTGTAATTTTCTGATCAATTAAAAATGTATATTAATTTTTAAATAAATTAAAAGTTCAAACAGTTTTATCAATTTTCAAACATAATTTTAATAAACGTTTCTATTTGTCTTTCTGTCCATTAAACTCAAAACGGTTAAAATTTCTCAAAGACAGAAAAACTGCATGTCTTCTAATACTTATTATTTTATTTGTTTTGTAATATATCTTCTACCTTAATTGTCTTTTAATTTGATATAAATTGTTTAATAACTAGATGAAATGTTAAATTAAATTTTTTTGTTATTTGTCTTGACTTGGACTTAACTAGGTGCTTTGAGATGTGCGCTATGTTATTTGTTACACAGCAGGTAGTTTTATTCAAAAGGAAATTTAAACTGTAAATGATTTGAATGATAGGTAAATAAACATTTAGTGGACTATATTAGATGCAGTTGCTGTAATAATATTATTATTGTAAAGGTTTACCAAATCAGAAAATGAAGTCGTAATCATAACACCAACAAAATTATATTCTTCCATAGCGAATTTTATTCCCATAATTCAAACAATAAAATGCAGTTAGGGGGCAGGGTGAACACCATTTCAAACATCTTTATGTGCGTTGTTAACATCTGCTTTGCAAGAAATATCGTAAAATATTTTAACGATTTCCTGCCTTTTTGGCTTTCATAAATACGGAGAAGTTTTTGAGGTCATTGAATTTTTTACACATGTATCTGTTTAATTTGGTGTTCTCCTATTTTTATAATTATTATTAATATTTATTTATTTATATCTTTTGATTTTCAAATTTTTTCCTAACTGTCACCCTTCACTTGTAATTATGAAATTTGTAACTGATCCTTAACTGTACCTTTGAATTTATTTCAAATAGAAAGGACATCACCAGGATGTGCGTGAAAGTTTCTATTTCTTCTGTGGAGATTCGGAAGCCTTTCAGAAGTATTTACTTTTTCCCCATTTAGTGGCTACAGTCCACTAAATGGAGAATCAATAGCACATCTTCGGTTTCAAGGACAAATGGCCAAATGGACAAATGGCCAAAGTCAAAAACATCCGGCTATTGAAAATAACAAATTATTTTGCATTAAAATTGTTCTGCCCGATCTCTGAACGACGCATAAGAAAACAAAATATAGTTGAAGAAATTTAAAACAATTTATCAATTTAAAAATAAAAATATAAAATTTTTTTTTTCATTAAGTGACGTATAAATCTCGATAACTATTCAAAAAAATAATTTGTATTATGTATTATTTCTTTTTTAAACACGATGTTAAAAAATATCTGTTATGATATAAGAAAAATAGTTAAATCAAAAATTTGTGTTCAATTAAAATTTTTTAATTATCTTTCAATAGGAGAACGTATTTGAAAAAAATCTAAGTTATTCTAACAAACTGAATTTATCTTAAATATTCTCATGTCTTGTCACGAAAGTTCCTATGTCTATACTAGAGCGAGCACGATAAACTCATAAGCCGGAAAGTCTTTCGTTGACTCGACGAGGAGAAAAGTGAGGAGGATATGAACCTTTCACCTCAGATACAACTCCAGAAAGAGTCCTTCCAAATTTGTATGACAAAATGTGGGAGTAGTATAGTATCCTTACAATTCTGAATCTGCTACATATCTGCCATTCCAATGGAAAATGGCCTCAGGTCAAAAGTGCTTATATTTGAAACCGACAGCACCACATTTTTTTTCTACAGATATATATAAATTATAACAATAAAAACATGATTATTCCAATCTCAATATCTAACAGTAATTATTGAGTTAATTATGTTAAAAATCCTATCATACTTCTAGTGTTCCGTTTAAATTAATTTTGGAACCGAAATAATTATTAGATAAATTAGATACTAGTTAATTATTAGATAAATAGATAGCTTCTTTTTTATTAAATTATTGTAAGATATTAAGCCAGTACTAAAAAGGAATCAAATCTATTATAATTTGTTTCCCTAAGAAAGAACAACTTTTTCGTCCCTTTTATGAGCTTCATAAAATTCAAATAAATCATCATCATCATCATCATGTGATCAAAAATAACGTGGAGTGAAATTTCAGTGGAAATCTTTATTTATGAAGTTACTGAATTTTTAAATATTTTCTCAATCAAAATTATTTGGATATATTGCCCTCTGAATATTTTTACGTTGTTTTTATTTAAAAGTTAGCAATATTAAAAAAAGTTTATCAAATTTAATTCAAAAAGTTTATCAAATTTAATTCAAAAAGTTTATCAGGATTTAATATAAAGTACAAATAATTATGTATAAGATATTTTTTATAAAATACACAGATTTAATATAAAGGGAATATAATAATTCTAAATAGAATAATTAAAATTAAGAATATTATTTGAGAAATATACTTACTAAAATATAAAAATATTTGAAATGCATTATTTAATTAAATTAACAACATGAGTAAATAAAAAAATTTTCTTTTCATATTTCACATTTGAATTATAAATAAGAAGTTGTAAGCACATGGCACACCTTACAAAAAAATCTCTTTAACAGAATTGAAATTTTTAAAAATTCTTACGAATTTTAACATTCTAGCTGAAATTCAACAGTGAACAACATGAACCTACAAAGTGGTACACTCTACAAAATGCCTCAAAATCTATATATACCAAAAACAAAAACAAAAACAAAAACTAACTCGTATTACAAGAATTTTCGTCTTATTGCTTGGCTATCAGATTTACACTTTCTGCATTCTTTTTGCAATTAGCGGCAGAACATCAACCACACATTTCCTGCACCAGCATCAAGCATTGACAAATTTATGAGGACTGCAATTCCTCCTCAAAGGGACACTTTCGTGAAATAATTTGGACCCGAAAACCTTTGACCCCATAATGTCTCAAGTTTTAGCAAGAGAAAATTGTATTGCTTCTGTAGTGTGATTTTGTTTATGTCTGGAGGCACCAAATCCAGAAACTAACCCCACGCACCACATTTTCAGTAGTACAAATAAGTTCGGTGTGTCACTACCATCCTCTCTATCCCACCTTTAAAAACAAAACCGACCGTACCGACGGGGGCAGATTTCCGATGGCAAGTATGCCCCCCTTCCATCTTCATGCTCTGTGAAGTGCTTCCACACACGGTACTTTGAAGGTCACCCTTCACTCGCGGGAGGGTAGGGAAACCCTTACGATGAGAAATGAATGGCAGAGGGGAGAGAGAGTACACCCCATCTAGTACATTGTCAGTTGTTACTAGAGATAAAGCCCCTTTGAAGCTGGGCTTCGGGGTCTTAAAAAAGGGGAAAAAAAGAAAAAAAAAAAAAAAAAAAAAACAGAAGAGAGAATGAAACAAGTGGTACAGCAGGGAAGGTTTTGTGTTACTTGGAGCCCCTCTTCCCCTACTTTTACCATGCGCCTTTGAAGTAGATCCGCACAAAAAAAAAAAAAAAAAAAAAATTCACTTCCTCAACAAAGAACATTTATATCGAGCATTTTTTTTTTTTTTTCCTTTTTAAGTACAGAGTGTATTGGAGCTATTGTATGGTAATGTATTGATTCAATTGTCTACCTCAAAGCAATGACCCTTCCTTCTTCTACTTTTATAGTAGATCATCGAATTTATTCTACGAAAAGGAACCAATTTGTACAACTAAAGAGGCTGCCAAAACATATTTAGATCATATAGTGTTAATACTTATTATTAACTTCTCTGTAGACTATAGATTCCTAAAAAAGACGTTGACAGAGAGTCAAAAGAATTAGCAGTGAGTAGAACATTAAAAAAGAAGGAAAAAAAATACCATTATAAGATCAATTTTCCACAAAAAGTAAAATGATTTTTCTCTTATGAATTGATCCATCTAGAACCTCGAATCATCTATTCTCAAGGGGTGGTTCGAAAGACGCGATAAATCTGATCAATATAAAATTTCATTGATTAAATGTTACCCTCTATAATATTCATATCGATACTAATGTTGGTATATACAAGAAAAAGTATAATATAGAAAATAAAACAAAACAAAAATACATATTGGGGGAGATATATAAAATAAATTAAAACCCAAGAGGAGCATATTTATTCATTTAATTAAAATCAAGTAATTTCATTTTTGAACATATGAGTTTTTCAAAATCAAACAGCATTTGTTTTCCATTTGCCTTTTAAAGACATTTACAAACCAACATTTTTGAAAAAGTCTTTTTCAGTAATTTTCATCAGCATGAATAAAATTTCTCATAGTTTTTCAATATCTGTAAAATTTTCCCGATTAAAGTGGCAAAATGCCCTTTTAGGGGAACAATCAGGTTTTGTTTACATCGGCAAAATTGCAATTATACTGAAACTGTTGAATTAAAACAAAGAAAGCGAGCGAATGAAAGACGAGGGAATGCTAGATAGAGTTTCTTTTCTTTTAGAAATAATTGACGTATCTATTATATTATTTCATGTTTCATAGATGGGCTAATTCCGGATGATTCGTAAATGGGTTAATTGACTGAAATGTCAAAAAGTCATACAAAAAACTTCACGCAGCATACGGATTAAATTACATTTTTCACTATATTTAGTGCTCTTTTTTTCTTGCATTTATTTAAATAACTTCATTGTAAGATTGATAAAAGCAGATGTTAAAGTATATTTTAGTCGGGTAAAAAAAAAAGGATATTTTAAATATAATTTATTATTATCTTTATCTTTGTTTCGCTTTCAATTAGAAAGCTTCCTATTAAAAAAACATTAGCATAAAACATATATTCTAAGATTATTTTGTTTCAAATTTTGAAAATATAATTGAGATTTATTTAATTTAATTTTATAAATGTTCTTAAAATTTCATTGCTATGAAATAATAAATTTATTATATATATATATATATATATGTATATAAACATATGAAATGACTGTGTTGACAGATGTGGACGCATTTCGGATTAAATTGCTTTTGGAAGAGGGAATCTTACCTAGAAATTGTGCATAGATTTTAAATTTCCATTTATATATTTTTTTTTCAATACAAGCAAGTAAGAGATAGTATCGTATAGCGCAAGGATGTATTTGCTAGTATGAATATAATATGCAGAAAATTCACTTTTATTGTTGTATTTTTCCCACTAAACCACTACCAAATACTAAAAGTTTTTATAAAAATATTGTTTCCCCCTCAAACAAAACAAAACAAAACAAAAAACTATTAGAAATGTAAATTTTGATTTCTCAGTCACAACTTATTGAGCCTGTATAATATAAAAATGATAATAACTTAATTTTTTTGTTGTTCTAATGCAGCTGGCAAACACTTAAACAGCTTGGTCTTGGATGCCTTAAGGCAAAGAGCTGCACAGACGTTACTCACTTTGCATTACCAGGGGGCGTGTAACTTGAAGATAAGCCACGGACCCGGAGTAACAATGCCCCGCAAAGCTCTACTATCCTATGAGACCGGGACCTACGGTTTAAAGTGGGTTCCGAACCACTACAAACATCCATGGCACCTTCGGGACTCGCACCCGAAACCTGTGGTACCGAGCGCCAGAGAGCTAGCCACTCGGCCATTCAGGTGCCTAATAACTTAATATAAAAATGATAATAATTTTCTAATAAAAAGTTTAAAAATTCTTTAAGCATTTAGAAAAGAGGGAATAGAATGAAGATCTCAATCTTAATCTAAATTCTTTAGAAAAAGAATCTAAAAAAATAGAAAAAAATTTTAAAAATTAAATTGAAAAATTAGAAATATTCTTTGAGAATTTTTTTGCCAAGAATATGCCTTTTTTTTATAACTGGAAACTATAATATTTTCAAAAATAAATTACTAATAATTGTATATTAAAAAATGTATCTTGTTTGTTCTCAATTTATTTATAGATAATTTTTTAATCCACTTATGAATTAGGGATGGTATAGATGTTTTCAGATATATATACACTAAGACAGCAATAAAGACGTCAAAATGATACTCAATTTGCAATAATAGTCATTCTTTAAAATTTTATGTTAATGCACAATATATAATTCAAAAGTAACTGTTAAAAAACATTTTTTGCAATCAAATTTACTTTTATTTTTCAGATAATTTTAAGAATGCATACTGCTATATTTTATAGAAGGAAACTTTATGATCACTAACACCCCAATATAACAGTATAAGTTCAGGAGTTTTTTTGGTTTTTTTTAGCACTTTTCTCACTCCTAGCTAACCTTTCCCTCCAATCATCCAGAGAAAACTACAATAAGGAAATCCTCTTACCCTCTTTCTCCCAACATAGGAAAAACCGGGGAAAATGGGAGGGGGCACACTGGCTAGTGTCGAAAACAGATCGAGAGGGGGAGAGAAAATAGTAAAAAGTTTCACTTGCGTCCTAGATGGAAGACTGGCCTAATATTTTCTATTCGCATTACTGAATTTAGAGTGGAGAAACCTTGAATTTCATTTGTAAGGAAGAGTTGATCAGAGTCATTCTTTTTGTGCAGTTGCTTTTTTATGAAGAAGGAATTGTAAATTATCTTCTTTGTAAAAAAGTTGTTGTTTCCTTCCTGATTTTAATACTGATGTTTGACTTGGCTGTTGCTGTGGAGACTTTAATTGTAGGGTTCAGTTGGTTGTGGTGCATGAATTTTTTTATGCTGATGTGTGCTCATAGAAAACTTGAGATTTGATGATAAGTAATACCAGCGAAGAATTTTCTTGATAGTTTATTAATATGTTCATCTATTGGATAAAATTTGAGGTTACTGTGGATAATATAATTTCGGACATAATAGGGAGCCGTTGGGATTCTAAGCATTTTATTTTGTATGATTTGTATTTTATTCCTGCTTGCATTGGCGGCTAGTCACCAGATAGGTGCTGCATAGATCAGGATAAGACGAAGAATATTGTTTGAAGAGGAAGTTTTATTTTGGATTGATAAGTTAGAATCTTTACAGAGGGGGCTGAGATTGATGTTTGTTCCAAAATTTGTCATATTTTTGTTGATTATGAGCGAGTTATTTAACTTCGTCAACCCAGTCTAGTTGTTTTTCAAAAAGTAATAATTAATCACGAGATGTCCCCACATGTCCTTTGCTAAATATAATGGCTTCAAATTTGCTTACATTTATATAATTGCCCATAAAGTTAGCCATTCTTCCAATAAGTCACGAAATTTTTTTTTTAAGATCTCTTTGTCACAAAACACAGAGTGGTACTTTGAGAGAGTTATAGAGTCATCTCTGATTAGACAAGAGCTGAAGAATCGGACTTGAGAAAATCGGAGGGGGGATTTCCGTCTTTGGGACAGGTGGGGCTGGCGAACTCTTATCTTAACTACACTGAACGCCAACAGCGATAGGCGGCGACTGAGCTGACTGTCGCTGTTGGGTTGACAGATGAGTTGTGGTAACCATAGATGCGCAAGAATACGTTTTACATCGCGTAGTGAACCCGGCAAAGACCCCACTAACTCCACCATCTATCGACATATCTCTCTTCTACCGACTCTCAGTAAACTCACTGAAAAAATCATCCTCAGCAAATATCTTGATTTTATTTATTTATAATAATATTATGTCTCCTCATCAATTCGGCTTTGCTAAGAACCTTTCAACCACCCATCAGCTTTTACGTGTCACTGAAATCATCGCACAAGGACTCGCCACCAAATCTGCCACTGGCATCATTTTCCTAGATATTGCTAAAGCCTTTGACAGGGTCTGGATTAATGGACTTATTCATAAACTCATTTACTATAACTTCCCGTCGCACCTTATTAACCTAATCTGCTCCTTTCTCTCTAATCGTAAATTTGTTGTCTGTGTCAAACATCATGATTCCTCCCTTAGACAAATGTCTGCTGGAATTCCCCAAGGTTCTGTCCTTGCACCACACTTATTCACTCTTTTCATGAATGATACCCCCTATCTCTCCTGAAACCTCTCAGCCTTTACGCCGATGACACAGCCATTATTGCACAAAACAGAAATACTACTTACCTTGTTAAACAACTTCAAAGCCATATTAATCTTCTCGAAATCTGGCTTACTAATTGGAAAATTAAACTCATTGTTACTAAAACCGAAGCTGTTTTCTTTTCGCGTAAACATTATCCCACCCAAAGTGTCTCTATCTACGGAGAGAATATCATCTGGACCAATAAAGCTAAGTACCTTGGAATTATTTTGGATAAAACGCTAACTTACAATCAACACATCCTTCATCTTCGAGAAAATTCAATAGAGCTATTCGCATCTTTTACCCTGTAATCTGCAGAAAGTCTCATACTTCCATCCAAATAAAATTGCTGCTGTACAAAAGTTTATCTACGCCCACTCATAACCTACGCGAGTCCAGTCTGGGGATCAGTCGCCAAATCTAACATCGCCATCCTTAGCCGCCTGCAAAATTACTTCTTTTACGGAGTAGGAATGTCAGCCCAACGCTCTACACTCATATTAGATCGCGACCTACTGTTTAAAGAGGATTCCGAACCATTACAAACATCCATGGCACTGAACCCGAAACCTGTTGCACCGAGCGCCAGATATACGTATATATATATAGTTGCATTTATAACAATGTATCTATATAATTATGTATGGTTATATATTAATTAAATATATATTAAATGGTAATATAATTAAAATTAGTTTTTTAATATGTATTTTAGATTTTAAATTTATTTATTTTAATAATAAAAAGGATAATAAATGTACAATTATTAAGGCTGTTCTAGAACATATTTCATACTTCCAATATTTTAGAAAAACATGAATTCTGGATGGTTTATTTTGGCTGCTCAGCAACTACGCACTTTTATTTTGATGTTGGAGAAGCGTTGCTTTAGGTCAATGCCCACTGAAATCTTATACCACACATTATATATATTTAATTAATATAAAAGGCAATAGATATAAAATAAGAGTAAGTTAAAGAATAAAAAAGAATTGAGGATATAAAAAATATTTATTTGTAATGAAAAAAAAAAAAAAAAAACTATAAGAATAGGAGGCCCCATCATCAGGTGGGGCTAACAGTAATGGAGAAGCAATTTAGGGGAGCAAGCCAGCAAAAATAAATGGTATTTTTAAAGAAAGTTTAGTAAATAAAATTTAAAATGTATAGTTTTTAGTTTTAGAGAAGTAATTTTACTTGAGGAGAAAACAATGTATTATATGTTGAGAACAGTACGCGATCTTTTCAAACAAAACAAACAAAAAAAAATTTGATGACTGGGAAGAGATTTTATAAACCGAATCACGAGTGTGAGGAAGATTATTCTAGAAATTTTTAAGTATGAATTGGCGAATGTTTGTGAGGTTAAGCGATTGCCTAATATCCTGATTTCTGAAATACCAAGGTGAGTTGGTAATCATCCGAAGGATTTGGTTTTCAAGACTTTGAATGATTTCCAAGTTACCTTTTGCTGCATAGCCCCAAACTGGGCTTTCATAATGTTTTTTTTTATTTTTTTTTTTATTATAATGCAGCTGGCAAACACTTAAACAGCTGTCTTGGATGCCTTAAGGCAAGGATGGGCAAACTTTTTTTCAGTCGCGGGCCAAAAATTGAAAAAAAAAAAAAAAAAAAAAAAAAAAAAAACGTTTGGCGGGCCAAGATAATTTTTTTTTTTAATTTTAAAAACTTTATACAAGTATTACAATTTAAATATATTAATGAGATGAATGAAATTGAGATTTCATTTTTAAAAGTTCCTTATATTGAGGTTCGAAGTGAGATGTACTGATTCTAAAGAACGACGCTAAATGCTCATCTCTCAGTCTACTTCTGAATAATTCTTTCTATGCTTCATAGTTGAAAACACTTGTTCACATATATAACATGAAGCAAACATAACACTGATTTTCAGGGCGTGAAATATCAAATTTGGGAAATTAACTTTCGATAATGATTTGTAAAACTCTAACTTTGGCATATTTAGAAACAACTACTTGAGATGATTGTTAGAAGTCACCGCTTTTCGAGATAAGTTTACAGTCTCAAAATTATTTGTCTTGTCTGGACATAAACATCACAAACTTGGAGCATGCATTGTTTAACAAACTCCCCATCACTGAGAGCTTTATTATTTTTAGCAATATTGTATGCTACAATGTAACATGCATGTGTAGCAGCTTCTTGGATACTGTTTACCCTCTTGAAAAATTTTGTCGCCCAGATAATTTTTTACAAAAATTTTCTGCATTTTACTTTCTTTCATATTCGAACATTGCTTCGTAATTGGAATTCTTATGCTTAGATGTGAAATGACGGGGAAATGTTATATTCTTTGAAGACTGCTACAGCTTCATTGCAGATGAGACACATTGGTTTATCTTTTACAACTGTAAAAAAAATATTTCCAAGTCCATTCATCATTAAAAGCACGACATTCTGAATCAACATTGCGTTTTTTTAGTAGCCATTTTGGGGTTGAAATATTTTACGAATAACCCAAACGAGCACTAGCTACGCTATACTTTTAATAATTTCACCACTATTCACAATGATGCTATATATCCGCAATCTTTCCATACGCAAACAATAATATTAGAACTCGCGCCAAAAGAAAAAGCCACTGACTGGAGCTTAAAATGCGCAGTCTGCCACATGTGAGGTCTAATTCACCTATATTGGATTCCCATATGTCTTCTTCCCGAGAAAGAGATGTCGCTTGTTGGCGCCAATCTACAGCTATAACTAAAAGTAAATAAACAGTTAACAAAGAACTTTCGCTTTTAACACTTTACCGATTGAAAGCTGCCTGTGCTTGCTATTTTCGTCAATTTATATTTTGTAGAACAACAATAGAGAAAGTAAAAAGATCATGTCTTTTGAAAAAAAAAGGTACAAAAAAAAATATTTAATCAAAGTAGAAAAGGAGATGGATATATAATATATATTTCTTTTAACTTCCTTGGTCCCGCAAACTAAAACTCTATTCGCGGGGAGGATAGAATCTTCCGGCAGACCGTAGTTTGTTCGTCACTGCCTTAAGTGAAACGCTGCACTGACGTTACTCACTTCGCATTACCCATGAGGCGTGTGTAACTTGAAGATAAGCCACGGACGCGGAGTAACAATGCCCCCGCAACGTTCTACGATCCTTTTAGACTGGGACCTACGGTTTAAAGTGGATTCCGAAGCACTACAAACATCCATTGTTGTACCACCGGGACTCGAACCCGAAACCTGCGTTACCGGATGCCAGAGCGCTAGTCACTCGACCATTCAGGCCTTGCTTGCATAATGTAATACATGCAAATAAAAAATTTGTTATGTAGTGGCAGGTTAGCATTTCAACAAATTATAGGATAAAAGATGCGGATAGATTTATTAAATTTATTTCGAAGGTTTTTAATATGTTGAGAAGATGAGGTAGAGAATATGCTATGTTACTCGGGAAATTCAATTCCCATACCTTCTTTTACATAAGTACATCAAATTATAAAGTTTTAAATTTATAATTAAAAATTAATAAATGATGTTTAAGCTAAGCAAAGGCTGTGAAATGATTGTAAATATTACAAAAATAATTAAAAGAAAACCGTTTATGAAATAAAAGTTATTTTCTGGGCAAACTTAATTCTTTGCTCAATCTGATTAGTTGGAAGAGAGAGAGAGAAAATGGGAGGTCAGGAAAAGGCGGGGGAAAATGAAACTGGTTCTTTTCCCCTTTGGAAATCTGGGAGTGGGGATCCGCTTTGTTTAATTATTTTCAGTATGGGGAGAGTTGAGTCATAAAAGATGTCACAACGATATCCGGCTACTACTCTCCAGTCATACACATGCACGGGAAAAAAAAAAAAAAAAAAAAAAAAAAAAAACATGATTGTAAATGACCATCACTAAATTGCCAACTTGACAGGAAATTCTCACTATACTTTGAAAATAAGAATGCAGTAGTGAAAGAGGAGGGAGAGTGAAAGAAAACTAGAAAAGAAACCCTAATAAACTAGAAAAAAGTTTGCAAAAACTACCAAGACAATCAATGTGCATCCCACATCACTCTAGATTTTTTTTAATATTTAAATGAAATTCGCTAAATGACTAGATAGCAGTGAATGTGTGTTAAAATATACATTGAAAATAATTAATAAAGTTAAATTGAATGAATAAATTTTACTTGAATTTAGAACTCCTTTACCATAAATATGAATGAAAACGATTGAAGTTTAAAATACATCAATTTAATACAACATTACACATCATCAATAAAATAAAGTCATGTTTGTGAAAATTGCAGCGCCATGAAGGAATCGTCATAATTGAATGAAATTTAATGCACATTTGAGTGGTAGTTATACAAATAAATGATTAAATGTTCAAAGCAAACAAACAATAACCAGAGATCGGAATCAGTATTTTGTGTAGCCACCATGCGCCGCAATAAGTGCTGCTACACGACGTGCCATGGAGTCAAACAAATTTTGAATGTCTGCCTGAGGAAGAGCATTCCATATTGTTTGTATGCGCACCCCAAAGTTCGTCTGCAGAAGCAACAGGACGAGGATCACGAGCGAGACGCCGACCAACGAAATCCCACACATGTTCACTCGGCGACATATCCGGCGAATACGCAGGCCAAGGAAGAAGCTGTACCTGCCGCGTCGCAAAGAAGGATTGAACAGTCCTAGCGATATGAGGGCGGACATTGTCCTGTTGAAATACAGAGCCTGGCAAGCTTTGAAGGAAGGGAAGAGCTTGGGGCTGTAGAACTTCACTGATGTACCGGTTGCTGTTCAGATTGCCCACAATTCTTAGCAATTGAGATCGTCCATGATATGCTATGGCACCCCAGACCATAACTCCGGGTGTTCGTCCACTGTGGCGTTCGATAATGCACTCCGGAAGGTGGCGTTCACCGGCATAGCGTCTGACACGAATGCGGCCATCATGGTACCACAAATTAAAGCGGGATTCATCAGAAAACACGACATGCTGCCAATCAGCACGCCAGTCTCTATGCTGAGCGGCCCATTGCAGCCGCAGGCGGCGATGGTTTAGCGTGAGAGGGATCCTGTATAAAGGAGTCCTTGCGCGCAGTTCACGCTGCAGCAGACGTCTACGAATTGATGAAGCACACAATGAAACACCTGTAGCTATTGACCACTGTGCTGCCAATTGTCTAGAGGAAGCTGTACGGTCCGTCAGCTCCATGCGGACCAGGTGTCTATCATCGCGAGCTGACGTCACATTTCGGGGTCCACTCCCGGATTTCCGAGTTGTCCGACACTCATCCGTCCACTACTTCCAAAGACGCATCACTGTGCTGCTGTTACGCTGCACACGAGCGGCTACTGCACGATAAGACAATCCAGCTTCACGAAGGCCGATGATTCTCCCCCGTTCAAACTCTGTAAGTTGTTCAAATCTCGCTCTCTTTCGTCGAAGAGGCATAAGTAACGAATAAGCTAACGTTTACCATTAGCAGATACCACCGATAACCATACACGCCTCGCTACAGCCGTCTATTTATTCGGATCCATCCGCCGTTCAGAGGGCGCTGCTCAGCATACGCATGCGCTACGGATTTGAAATTCTAATCATTTGCATATCATGCGCTAATTTGCATTTCCTGAAAATTTCAGCTCACTCGCGTAAGTCCTTCATGGTGTTGCAATTTTCACAAACATGATTTTATATCAACTACCTTTCATCTATCTTGGAAAATGTATAAAATTTTGTATTGTATTTTCCTAAAGTTAAATGAAAAAAAAAAATTAATTTACTTAGGCGCCGAAAGATAAAAGAAATTTTTTTCAGTAAAAATGTTAACTCGATTTCATATTCCTATTCTTAATTTACATTCTTTCTTTTTCTTTTTTTCCCCACGAAATAAACCAAAATAAACCCGTATTAATTGACCATTGGAGTTTTTACAGTTTTGGATTGGACATATTTTAGTTTTATTTTCAGCTTTTCTATTGTTTATTTTATTTATTTATTTATTTTTCATTTTCTTCCCCACAATAACATTTCCTATCGCAATTGTGATTTTCACATGATTTGCTTTAAAATAGTGTGATTCAAAATTTGCAATTTACCTTTTTATGCAAGATATTTATGTATGTTTAACAAGTTGCCATTTTATTCATAAGAATTTCCCTATAAAAAATCTTTTTTTTTTTTTTTTTTTTAATCTTTTAAGTTTTGCAGCACTAATGATTGTATTTGGAAATTTAAATTAAATATTCTGTTAATTTACTGTTTAATTAATGTTTTAATTTTTATTGGTGATAATAAAATTGATAGTGAAACGAATTAATTTGAAAATTCTTAGGAAAAATAGGCTTTGTAGCAAGTACTAAAATTTTCAAATAGCTTTAATTTTGCTGATTTCATTGACAGAAATGTCTTCATATTATGAAAAGAATTAATAATTATTACTGTGTTTTATATATGTACATATATTATTCTGTTATAACTCTTCTTAGCACATTCAAATCTTTCTACACTTTATTTTTTTTCTTTCTTCATATTTAGTGAAACATGGCTTTAGTGCGGTCACAAATATGTTTAAAGGAAAGAAAGAAATCGACTGAAAACAGCAAATTGGGGTTTAAGAATATTGCTAACATAAATAGAGCCAAGGATTAATTCATTGATATCAGTTCATCATATTCGTTATTTTTATTTTTCTATTATCCTCCATTATTTTAATTTTCTGTGAGTAATGCAAATGTAACAATGGTTGTTCTTAATAAATTTTTTTTATAATTTCAAGCTTCAAGGTGTCTTATTTCCAATATCTTTATTACCGATAATGTTATAAATATTGTTTTAGAGAGATTAATAAAATTCGTTTCCCTAATCACATTTTTTATGTTCTCGATCAGTTTTTCGTTTTCTGTACTACTTTCAACATGTCGTATTGGTTTATTATTTTTTTTTTAAATTTCTTTCACGAGCTATTCTTAATGGTTTGTTTAAATTTCTTGTGTTTTTTTTTTTTTTTTTTCTTAAATTTCTTTCAGATGCTTTTTTATAAAATCGTTTGGAATTCTATAGTTTTTATTTAATCTGCTTCTTTTATTTATTATTTTTTTTTTTCACTTTTTAACAATAACTGCTGAACATAATTTATTGCCTGAATATGATTTTTTTGATACTTTTTCTTTCTTTTTTTGGCTTAAGATTTCTGTTATGCGTTTTATTCTTACATAAATTCTAAATTTTATGGGTAACCTGTATATCAGTCAAGCCGATTTTTAAATACTAAACATGTATTAGTGAAAGCAGGCGATTCTACAAATAATAGTTTCTAATAAGATTAGTGTTTTTTAGTTATGAACATATATTCAATGTTTTGTTGGTGATTAAAATGTTCTTACACAATAAAACCAGATTACTTACTCCGGCTTTTGAAGGACACATTTTCGGATAAAGATTTCAAGCATAATCTACTTATAAAATGCATTAAGGATATTCTTTATCAGTGAATATTTTTATTATATTCTAAATCTCGTGTGTTTTCTTTTTTAAATAATGGAAATGCTTTGAAACTTTCCGACAACATATTAAGATAAAAAAAAAAAATTAAAAAAAAAACCAAAACCATAATAAATAATAATAATAATAAAAGTAATATGTTTCTTTGTATCGAATATTGTGAAATTGAATTTTTCAGAACAAAACTTGCTACAGAAATAATTACAATTTGATATTAGACACGTGAATGTTAGAAATAGATTTTTTAAACAATTTTTTTGAGAAAAATGCTCTTTTGTACTAAGTTACATTGCCTCTACTAAAATTCTATGACTCATTTTGTTTTATACTTCTCCTTTTCAGGTTATCTGGAATAAAAAGTGTTATAGGATTTTATTCTTGAAAATGTGAATAAATAAATTGGAAATTCATATTTGTTGATTTTAAAGTTGTGCGATAAATAATGAAACAAATCCTCAAAGGTTTTTTTTTAACGAAACTTTGTACGGTTTTGGAAAATCAAAATATTTGTTATACGGAGTACTTTTTCTCAGAAAATCAGCAGTTTATAAATCCAAACATATAAACCATGGTTTATATAATTGATTCATATTATTCAAGCCACTGTTTTTCTCTCTAAATAATGTCTTAAATTTTATTAACAATATAGGATTAATCGAAATCTTAAAGATTAGGTTATGAATTCTTCAGGTTTCTTCTTGATATTTTCCCGCCTTTCTCCCTCCCTATCTGATCTAGGAGAATTCTTCGAAAAATTCTCAAAACTGCTCAGTGAACAACTTGTATTTGAATAACCACGTGGGAGAGAAGACTGTTGTCGAAATTCACGGAAAAAGGCGGGGATGAAGATGAATAGACTGACGGGGAAAGATCGGCTTTTTTTTTTGGGGGAGATCAGTCAGCATTCTTAATAGAACGTAGAAGTAGGGGGAAATGGATTGAGACAGTACAGAAAAAAAATGGCTGGGATAAGCGGCAAGATGGGATCACATTATTTCAAATATGCCTGTTTTTCGGTGTTTTTACTATCCGAAAAGAAATGGAATGATTATCCCTTAAATTTCCTTTTTTTGTGTTAAGAATAAAATCTGTACCGAAGAATAAAAGATATGTCACAAGTCAGGAAAATATACAATATTATTCATGAAATAAGTTCTTAACTGAAAAGAGATTTTAAGAATTCTAATTTATTCACATTCCGATTTTTTTTTTTTTTTTTTTTTTTTTCTAAAATAAATATAGGTTGATGAGGTTTTATTTTTTAATTTTTCCTCCAAATCGGAAAGATAACAAAGATAGAGTAACTGTACGCGAAGCGTACCTCTGCTCTGAATCAAAACTATAAAAAAAAAAAATATGATGGAATGAGCTGTAAGGCTTATGATTGAATGAAACAATTAAAATAAAAGGGGGAGAAAAGAAAAGAAATATGAATAAAAAAATGCGCTTTCATATTTTACAGTGCTGCAAAATACAAAGCAGGAAATTATGTTACTCGTTAAAAAACATTGGAAAAATTATAATGCTGTACAAAAATGCATTTTTATTTCTATCACAGTGTTTTGAAAAAGAGAAAAAAAATCATTTAATGCATTTTTGAATATTTTTTAATTTACTATTAAATTTACATTTAATTTAAATACAGCAATCTACTGAGTAATTTATCCTTACAGATTCTATTAATATAGAGGATTAATATAGACTAATCTGTAAAAGGGCCATGAATTATTTTGTTTAAAACATTGTCAAATATTTTATTTCAAACATAAGACTGAATCCTTCAAACGGTATATTTCGTTAATTTCCATTGCTCTTTGCTGAAGGCTATAAGAAAAATTTTATACAATTAATTAACGTGTAAATTTTATTTGTAAATTTAAAAGAAATTCATTTAATAAGAAAAATGATTTTTCTATTTTAAATAAAACTAACACTTTTCCTAACACTAACACATATCTTCACTGTATATTTTTAGTAAAAAAATATATTTGTTAAATTAAAATTTTTCTTTTTTTCTAAGTTTGATAATTAGCGATCGTATAGTCAAAAAAAAGAGAACAGAGTGAACATGATGCAGTGTAACGATGAACACTTATTTTGATATATGATGCATTCCCAGTTTCTATCAGTTGAATAAAAATATCTATCTATCAATTGAATAAATATTCTGTATTTATGAAACAATAGCAGAATATAAAAAATAACACAGAATAAGCGTGAAAAACATAATGGAAATAAATCAAACGAAAGTGTCAAAAAATTGAGTTAAAAAAATATATTACAAAAATGAATTTAAATGTCAGTGCAAATTATGTATAGAAATAGCATCAAATGAAAACCAAAATAAGGAAGAAAAATTTACAGAACGGAAAAAGCTCAATTTTAATAAAATGCTTCAGAGAACTATTTTTTAAAGCGGAAACACATAACCACTCGGATATTTTACACTCAAATAATTACGTCATCTAAGGAACTTTTTTTTTTTTTTTTGTGCGGAGCCATCTAACCAAAGCGCACATCAACAACCAAACTTGGCACCATAAACCAGCTCAGTCGTCGCCTATCGCTGTTTGTTGGCGTTGACTGTGAAAGATAGAGTTCGATCTGAGGGCCTGAATGGCCGAGTGGCTAGTGCTCTGGCGCTCGGTACCACAGGTTTCGGGTTCGAGTCCCGGCGGTGCCATGGATGTTTGTAGTGGTTCGGAATCCACTTTAAACCGTAGGTCCCAGTCTAACACGACCGTAGAGCGTTGTGGAGAGAGTGACATATTAAAAATAAAAGAAAAACTAACTGTTCATATATATAGTGATTAGGGGATTATAGTCCTTGTTGCTTCACATCCCCATATACCACTTCATTCATCATCAGAGTCCCCCTAAAGACGGAAATCCCCGAAAAATCATACGTAAAAATGCTGTA
Source organism: Caerostris extrusa (assembly GCA_021605095.1). Taxonomy (NCBI): domain Eukaryota; kingdom Metazoa; phylum Arthropoda; class Arachnida; order Araneae; family Araneidae; genus Caerostris; species Caerostris extrusa. Next base: position 19,170 of record BPLR01019821.1, read on the forward strand.
GAGAGTTACACTAAGTACGTTTCCTTGATGATTGTCAGACGATATATTCCCGGAGTTTTACACCCTCAAACTATGAATATAAGATCTAAGAACACAAAACAACACTCTTTATTGCACCCTTCTTTTGGCAACTTGATCCTTGACTGGAACATAATGTTACTCTCATAAAATGGTGATATTACTCCCCCTGAAAGTTTATGAAAAAAAAAAAAAAAAAACATTAATGGAACAAATTAAATATTATTTAATCACAAATTAGCATTTTGTTTTAAAAAAATCTTTAGTTTTGTTATATTAAATCTTAGCCTCAGTTTTGCTTTTCTTTTTATTAAATAAAAAACCTTAATCTTTCCTTTTTTTTTTTAATAATAAAAACCTTTGGTTCGTTTTTCAACCTTAACTGTGCGGTATATATTAAACCTAAATAAAAACAAAAAAATTCTGTTCTTGAGTCTTACAGAGCCATCTATGAGTCAAATGTAGCACTTAATAGTTTGTAATCTCAAAATACTAAATCAAGTTAAGTCAGCAGTTTGGATATTTTTAATTAAACAAGACTGTATTCAGGATTTCTTATTAATTTTTATTTATTTATGCATATGATTTACTCTTACTTTAAAATTTAAAAACTAGAATGCTGTTGCTTCTTTATATATATGTGTGTGTTTAAAAATATTTGACATTTTAAAGTTATAAGTTATAATAAAACATTATTGAGGAAATGCTTTATGCTTTAATAAGAAATTGAACTTTTTTAGGGCAATAATCATATTTGTGTTGCAGTTATTCTCATGCTATAATGGCGGCTTACCTTAAAATAGCTTCAATATTTATTTCAGATATGGCAACACTCTAATAATCCGAAACCAAAACAGAAAAGGAGCAGACCGCCTACTGTAGATTTGCTGCATAACTCAAGATGGCAGTGGTGGGAAACACGAACCATTAAGTTTAGAAATCAGAACGAAATCAATAGAAAAAACTCTAGTCCCACTAGTTAATCAAGTAATATTCCATTTTATTATATAACACATTGAAAATTTATGATGGGCATTTTAAAAAATTTTGACAAGAGACAAATGAAACTGATAGTGTCGCTTAATTTTTTTGTTGCCGATTCTGTTAAATTTAAATGAATTGTTTGATGATTTTGTGTCTTGTAGTTGAACATATAATTTTTTCATTTACTTAAGCAGAAAAATTTCCATTCATTTTAATATTAATCTTTTATGCAATATTATGCTATAATGTCATTTAGTGACATTGCAATTATATTATCAAACATATTTTCATTATAAACACAGCCAATATTTTATTATATTTTCTTTCTAATCTTCCCCTGCTACCAATTACTTATGTATTAGTGCACAATAATTTTTCATTTATGATATTCAATATTCTAGGAGTTTTAAAATTATCTTTCATAATTAAATAGAAGACAAAATATTTTATCACTTGAAATATAATGTTTTTAATTCTGAGTTTCATGTCATTTACTAGGAAAGCTATGCATATAATTTATTTCAAACTATTGCGAACAATTCCATTTTTTGTACCCAAATTTTGGAAATGTTTATTTAGTTACATTGCAATTTAAATATTGTTATTAAGTTACCTATTTTCATGTTAAATATTTCATATAAGATATTATTTTGTTATATATTTTAAAGAAAATTTTGGAGTATTTATTGGGGCCATATATCTTTTTTAAAGGTTATAGAAGTAAGAATACTATCTTGTCAGCTGTGATTAAATGTGCACAAATGAACTAATTTGTTAAGGCTATAATGATAAATTATAACATTTTTAAATTTATTTAATCTTTACTTTCTTTCCAACTATATTTTCAGGTTTGCTGCAAAAAATTATCTTTGTAAATTAAGGTAAAACATGTACTGTATATATGAAAATACTATGTTTAAATTTATAGCAAATTGTTGCCAAATCAAAAATGGAACTTTTATTGTAATCTCTTGAAGATGAAAATCTTTTAAAAATTAATTATTTCTGTTTGGTGTTAATCATCAGCTGATTTTTGTTTCAACAAGCCCAATAATTTTGAGAATATGAAACTCTACGCTAAACTATACACAGTCAATGCTTGTTGCTTTTATTTAAATTATTCATTTGTTCAGAAAGCTGAATTTTCGAGCATTAAAGATGCTCTCTTTTAGTAAAGTTTTTAAAACATGCCTTAACTCTCCTTTAAAAGAAACTTCCGTAATTATGATTTATTATAAAAGCATATAACATGAATGTTTAACTACAATAATATATGGGCATTTTATTGAGCTAGTAAATAATAGTAATCTTGTAGTGCTATTTGTAATAGTAAATTAGACTAATTTACTATATCTCTTATTGCATTTTAGAATACATCCTATATATATTATAAACAGAAATATTTTTACATATTTATTTAATATCATCGCACTTTGTTTTAACAATTCACTTAGTTTTTCAAAACAATTTTATTTGTTTCAAATGAAGATTAGAGTATATATTAAAAATCTAAACTTCTGTGTTTATATAATTTTGATGTTATTGTTATTTGATATTGTTAAAATAAATAAAACTTCAGTCAAGACATTAATAAATGACTTAGAAATATTTCAGGTATAATTTTCTCATTTTTTAAAAAAAAACTTTTCCTGCAAAATGTACTATGTAAATTCCATAAAATTTACAAGAATGCTAAAACATATGTGAATGTATTATATTTTTTAATTTATGATTTTTTTTTTTTTTTAAAGAAGTCTTTTTTTCTGGATTAATACATTGTTTTATAATAATTTCATAACTAAAAAAATCTTGCATGAATTGAAACAGATTATTATGCACACATTTTTTATGAGAGATATAAAAATTTACATCATAAACAATTTAGAATTTAATTGAGAAACATGGTGATCGATTTTATTTTTTAAAGTACTTATTTTATAATATATTCATAATATCTTTATATTCATAAATCTTTTCATTTTATAAATGCAATGTTTAAAATGTTATTAAAATTTTCTACTCTGGTGTTGGGACACTATCCTTGGCTTCTTCCTTTCTCTGTCTTTCTGTTGATATATTTTTCCTTAGATAAAAATGATATTTACTTTCCTTGTATATAAAAATTGCTATTACAGCAAACAAAGTGGTGTAAGAAGCTAAACAATGAAAGATAGCCAAGGAGGATTGTTTGCAACACAGAGTATGTGAATTTAAAATTTTAGGTAATTAGGATTCTTTAAGTATTGGAAATAATATCCATTATATAATTTTCCTTTTAAATAATATCTTGAAGGAGTTTGCTAAATTTTTATAATTGTATCATAAATATTAAATAATTTCTGTACAAATTTAATTTTTTTCTGCCAAGCTATAGATATACTGTAAATGAATAGGATTTAGCTATGATAGTAATCCTCTTCTCTAATCCTTTAATAGATTTTATATACTTGCTAAAAATTGCATTAGTATTATTTAAATAGTATTTGGAGTTTGTATGTTTCAAACATAAAAAGAAAAACTAAAAGACCAAAATTCTGAAATCATTTTGGCTTAAATAAGTTAGAGAAGTATAAATAATTCAATAATACTTTAATTATAATTAAAAAATTATAAATTATATATATATATAAGAATTATTATTGATTAGCTTAGTTACTGATATTATTTTAGTTATTTATAAATGATGTATAAATCATCTGCAAGTTTAATTTAATGTTTAAAGTAAACTTTTCTAACATTTAAGCCATTGAATAATCAGAATGAGGGAATTAAAGTAACAGGGAGGTATGGCAACTGAACACCCCATATTTGAGTCGTTTGACCCCTTCTTATGAGTTATATTCAGTCGCAGGAGCTTTGAGAGGTTTCACTTATTTTTATGACAGGTGCCATAGATTGATTTAATGCAGACCAAACTAGGAAGCACCAGCTGAAAAGTGATTGAGAATAATTCCCATGAATGTGGGTATTTACCACGTAATCATTTTCTCTTTTGACATAAGTCAGGTCTTGTGATGAAATTACATAACTGTTTATTTTCAGAGTGGGAATATGATATATATATAAGTGGTATTTTTAAATTTTTTTATTATTTACCATTAAACTAGAATTTCCTAAATGTAACAAACTGTGTACAAATTTTATGTTTTTTAATTTTTGTCTTAAAAATACTGTATTAATTAATCATAAAAAACATTAATTTGAAGAAACAGTAAAATTTTTTTGCAACTATATGCTTAATTTCTATTCAAATTTCAGTTGTTAGACTGTGTACAAGATTTTTTTTTTTTTTACAGATTACAACCCTAGTAAATGCAAAAGAAAAACCAATTAAATCAGAGAAAACTCTCAGAGCAATTGTTCATGTGGGTCAAGCTGTAAACTTTGCTGTACAAAAATTTGTGTCTGTTGGTGAAGCTATTGCTGATGATAATTGCGAAATTAAGTCTGATATGTATGAAGCTTGTAAAGATGCTAGAACTGCAGGTAACATTTTTTGTATAAAACTGAAAATTAAAGTTTAATTTTAAGTGTGCTTATAATTTTTTTCTCTCCAATTTACTGAAATTATGTTTAAATGACTATTGAATACTCAGATATTTAGCTGCTTTATTATATTGAGTGTACAAATATTCTGCCCTTTTAATTTGCTGCATCTATTCTCTCATTCTGACGTTCAAGTTTTTTATTGCTCGCTTCAAACGCATTAGTTGTAGAATCAGTAGGCAATACTAGTAATAGTTTCAGTTGGTTTCAGCAACTCATAATAGATCACCCTTTTTCATCCCACCAAATACATGGCATAACATTTATACAACGAATATTTCGCTTTCGCTGTGAGGGACCTGCTTCACCCAGGATTCTCATCATATCCATTTTTCATTATCAGTAACACTACATTAATATTATCCAAAGCAACAAACCCCTTTTTGTTTGTTTCACAAATGGTTTTGGGATGTTCAAGTTTTCTCTCTTTTAGTTAATGTGGTAATCAAGTAAACATTGTAATACATGTTGCTAAGTAACATTTAATACAGCAACTAAGTCTGATTGTGTTTGGAATTGATTTCGATTGAGTTATGCTTCCATTTACACATCTTCACATTTTTTGGTGGTTTTCCATGTTCTTTGTCGTTTATGTCAAAATCGGCGTTTTTAAAATGTCAAAACCATTATTTAAAAGTTGGATTCAATTGAGCATGATCAGCATAAATTTCTGCAAGTAAATAATATGTTTCCGCAAATTTTTTCTAATAAGATATTGTAATAAAACTTCCACAAATGATATTTGATTGAAATAAAATTCGACATTTTCAATCGAGCAGTAATACTTGCTTACTCTTATAACAAATGTCATATACTAAAAATGAAAACTTACTCCTCATGTCTGTAAAATATGAGTGTTGCCCCATTTAACAAATACAGATAGCAGCAATAAGGACATCTATGGAGAAAAAAAAATGCAGAATTATATTTGTACACTCAATATTATTGCTAATGTAATTATAATTTATATATATATTTGTTTACATGTGTGTATATTTTCAGGTAGTATTATTGAGCAATTATGTGATGTTAAGGCAGATGAATGTGGTCAACTTAGGTCATATGCAGATAAAAATAATATGGTGAGGGCTGCCAGAACATTATTATCTTCTGTTACCAGGGTTCTTCTGTTGGCTGATACAGTTGTAGTAAAACAGCTGATTGCAATTAAAGACAGGGTAAATATTTTTTTTTTTTTATTGCTTTCTTCTTAATTGCAATGTAAAATAAATTTTTAATCTCAATATATTTATGCACAATTCAGTTAAATTTATAATTTTAAATTATGCTTTGTAAAACATTTTTTTACTTATTATATAAAATACATAAAATTTGTTGATTTACAATTAAAGTTGACTGGGTTATAAAAAGGGTATTTTATGAATTACCATTTTTATGCATATTAAAACACATTTTGTGTAAAATATAATAAAGGGTATTATTAAATTAGAAATGCATGGTAGTATATTTTGTTTATTATTCAGGCAATTGCTTTATATCAAAAATGAACCTTTGAAGGATTCTGTTTCATTATGAGAATCGTAACAACACATGATTTTAGTTATAATAATCATGTTAATGACATATCTGTAAAATATATTGTTAATGACACTTTTAATTATGTTGTAATATTCAACAAGATCTTCATACCCAGTAAAATTACTCTCATGGTCCCTTATTTGATGTCTTTAAATTATTTTCTCAGATATTTAAAAAAAATAAAATAAAAATAAGAATCACCAAGTGCAGCAGATTTGTTAAATCTTATTTTTGTAGCATTGCTATTCAAAGAAATATAAATTTTGTTTAATAATTAATTATTTGTGTAAGTGTAGGAACATTTTGTTTGATTTAATTAGTACCTTTATTTTGAGGACTTTAAATTAACGATGTATTTATAGTTGTAAGTCACATAATGATATATGTTAACAGTGTTTGCTGCAAAAGCTGCTTCATATATAATATCAATTAATACACTTTTGATATGTATGTTTTTAGAAATGTGAAGCAGTTTTGAGATTTAAAATGTCAGCAAATTTAATTTAATATACTATTACACATTTAGCACTTATTTATACATATGCTATTATTTATATATATTATAAGTGCTTAAACATTGTAAAAAAATGACTAACAGTCCTAAACCATCAACACTCTTACATTATTTTTCTCAATTTAAAAATTTATACTTTGTGCTGCTTTTTTTTTTTCTTTGTTTAGATGCATTCAAATTAGTCAAAGAAATACTATAAATTATAGATTTAATTCTGTACTCATTTGCACTTATTCGGATATACATTTAATTTTTTTCTTGGGATGTTTAGTAAATTGAAATCTATATACATAAATATAAATAATTAAATAAATTAATTTGATTAATATGTTTTAGTTTTAAAATTTTCTTTTTTTTTTATTCATTTTTAGAAATGTGACACATAACACGATCATATGTAAAAATATCAGTTTTGTAATTATATGACTTAATACACTAGACAAAGGTAACTAATGTAAGAAAATTTGGAAATATTATCTGACACAAGCTTATATTTAGTTACACCACTTTTTGACATATATAAGAAATAGTATTCATAGGATTAATTTTTGCATTTATTCTACACTGATTATGTAGTGATAAAGACAAATTATGGCTTCTTTAAATCATATATTTGAAACCTCTGACTACTATGCAACTGACTAAGACTCAGCCATTTCACTTTGCAAAGCATTAATTCAAAATAAATTTTGTGAAAATTGCATACATTAAAAATTTACCCCAATCATCATCTGCTACTAGTGAACATATACTTATTGATCCATCAAGTCTATAACTAATGAAGACAATTCTCATGTTCAGCATAATGAGAGCCTGTACAGACTCTTTTTATTTAAGGTTTTTTATCTGCTCTTCTTACATTAGAACATATTGAAAACTCAAATAACAAAGCTCTTACCATCTTAAAACACTATGTTTCCTTATTATACAAGGAAATATGCAGGTTACAAATCAAAGTCTTCTTTCCAATCATCACCAACTCTCTTTCCAATCATCACCAACTTGCAAAAATAATCATCATCTATCTGTGATTGTTTCTTTAAGTGTTTCTGTGAAAACTCGTTAATCCTAGTTTTCAATTTTTTTTCTAAACTTTTCCTATTGCTTAACTGTTTTAATAGTAGAGATTATATCGTCTGCATTTTACTCTTTTCCATTTTCTGATAATTAGCCTGTTCATTGTCATTAGCTTGTAAGTGAAATTTCTATTTATCACAGGATAACTGACTTTTATTTATTGTGGGTTCATTTTACATGTTCTTTACATCAATCTAAATGTACTTTTCTAGTCTAAAGTGGAATTATTATTATTATTATTATTTTTGAAGAACAGAACATGTTTAGATTTCAATAAGCTTCTTCATACTGTTGCTATTCAAAACATAAATGCATGATTTTTCAGATCTGATCATTTCAATATACAATGCTGTTCTGATGTATATAGTCATTTTCATGCTCTTTTCTTTTCCAGTTAACTTATGGACTGTGTGACATACTAAGCTTCATACATTTTACAAAGATAAAGCATTCAACATTACTTTGTATTGTACAATGCTTAGTAATTTTGTGTGTACATAGAAATTGTTTTATGTAGATGGAGTTTATTACAATACAATTATATATACATATGTTTTAAGTTTATTACAGTAGAATTGTATATTTATGTTTCATAACCATAAAGTTTCCGAGTTGATGATTACACTTTTATTGAACAGCAGTGTTAAAAGTTCTCCACTATCATGAATCACAAAACAAATTTAATATTCAGATTTCAAGTGAGCCCAGTGAGTTTAATTGTATGTTTCGTTTTTACAATAAGTTTGACTTTTAAGAATACTGTACATACTTTTAGACTTTTATAAAATTAAACTTGAAACTATTTTTATCTATTTTTAAGTATCTATTTTTATTTATATTTAGGTTTCTATCAGTCTAAATCGTTTAGAGCTTGCAGCAAATTTTACTGAATTTGTAAAAGCCTTTAGTCAATTTGGAAGTGAAATGGTGGAGCTGGCTCATTTAACAGGAGACAGGCAAAATGTAAGTTCTTTTTTATATGATTTATGGATATTTTAAGTTTATTTATTTTTATTTTATTTAAAATCCTTTTGAAAATATTAATTGTTTTTAATATTTAATAACTATACCTTTGAAATTATATTTTATTTAATTTTAGTTAGTATACAAAAAGTGGATATTTTTTTTATTAATTTTGAAAATCATGAAATATTTATCATTACTGAGTATTAAATTATTGAAAATTCATATGAATTATTTTAATGTATTTTGAAGAGTATGATTAAAGATATCTTATGTTTATACATTCTTATTTCTATCTTACAAATACAGTATCTGGCCATATTATTATAATGACTAGAAAATTTGAATAAATGTGAATTAGGAAATGATATTTTATAAATTTTTATTACTAATGCTGCTGTTTGAATTTGTTTTAAATCTAGGAAACTTTTTTTACTGGCATACTAAAAGTATTTTTTTAATTAGCAATACTGAATGTTTTTTTTCTAGGTAGCATTGAAATGAAATATTTTGACAAACAATACTGAAATTATATAATTTAATTTAAAAATTGATTAATTTTACATTAAATTAATTTGTATGTAGAATGATCAGTTTATTCCCAAACTTTTATTTCTAACAAATGTTAACAAATGTGTCTTAAAATTAAAAGAAATATTTATTAAAGCAATGCTTATATTTTTCCTGTAATGGTACTTAATTATTAAAAATGTTGGTAAAGTATGTAATGGTCACAATAATATGGGCAGGTATTGTATAATAACAGCCAATTTGGTTTTTCTTATTAAAATATATAGTATTGTTGTGAAAGATGAAATTTATTAAAAATATGTGCAGTATTTTGCATTCTTTGGATATTTTTTCTGTAAATGTTATCAATTATAAATTTTTGTATCTGCAAATTTAGTTTATGCAGTAAATTTACTTTATATTATCTGTGAATTAAAATCTAAATGTGAGATTTTCTAAAAAAAAAAAGTTCTTTTTAAACAAAATTCACTATATTAACTATTTTTTAATTAACAAAACTTAAAACTTACATTATTCTTTCTTTATGTAATTTATTATATTAATTATTCAGTGAATGGATACATTCATTTTTATCCATTCAGTTAGTTCAGAATTACATAAAATATAAACTTATTTTAATCCCCCCAAAGTTGCACACAATTCTCATGACTGCATCCTTGGTGCTTTTTCTGTTACACTTTTTTTCAAAAGTAGACAAAATATTGCATAGGTTATTTTAAGGCCACACTCTTTAAACAGCAAAATTTATGAGAGTTGATTCCAAAAAAAAAAAAAAAAAAAAAGTTTATTTAAATTGTCTTTTATGAGTATGCAATATGGCTTGCTTATGTTTTTAAATAGGCTTGCATGATTCTTGCTTTACTGAACACATTGGCAGCAGATTTCTCAGATTAGCTCAAGGAATTATCTGAATTATGAGAAAAATTGAGATAACTGCTATCATAAAATCAGTTAACAGAAGCCTATACGATTCCTCAAGTAATTACATTCTACAATCTGACAAAAGCACTGTCATTGCTGTAGACAGCCACTCATTTCTGAGAAATAAATCCCTAGTTAAGAAGGAGCCAAAAAAATATTAAAATCTTGTATACATTTTCATTATTGATTATGCATCTTAATAAAAATATTATGAAATATTAAAAGAATAAAAATATTAAAAGAATTATGAATAAAAATAGGAAACAAAGAAAGTGAATGTTGTTTAAAGAGTGTTTGAATATGAAACAAAGTTTGAAACTGTGAGATCACCTTTAAATGCTTCTAATACATAAAAAAAAAAACTATTGATTTATTTAAGAATTCAAAATTTTTCACTGCAATTGAAATAAATAATCTCTCTCATTAATAATTAAATAAGATTCAAAGTATAATTTGCATTATCTTGAAACATATTTATTAAAGAGAGTAACTAGTAACATGTTGAATCTAGCAATAATACCCATTTTCATTTCAGACATTTTATTTGGATAACAAATGTCCAAATAGTCCTTGTTTACCATTTCTTTATTATTCTATAACCCTATTGCATATAATATTATGTTTTCTTTCATTTCAATTTAGAATTTATAAAATAGTCATGTAAACAACAATTATGAGTAACTTTAGGATGCAAGTATATATATGCATGTGTATTTTTAATATAATGTAGAATCTGTTAAAGTAACATAAGATTTGATAAGCAAAAATTATTCTTCTGTACTTTTATGTACCATGGGTATTTTAGTGTAACATTTGTACTAGATATAGTTTTCTATGTTATTTAAATTAAATTTGATTTAAAATTTTTTATTAAAGGACCTAAAAGATGAACGTCGCCGATCTCAAATGGCTATTGCAAGACAGATTTTGGAAAGGTCAACTATGATGCTTCTGACGTCATCTAAGGTAACAGCTGCCAGTAAGTTATTTAAATGAAAGGAACACACTTTTAAAAAGTAACATATTTAGTTACTTAGAATCAGCTGCCATGTGTGGGATGTAAAAATGCTGTTTTTTAAATTTAATGCCAAATTTAGAAGAACAGTTTAGGATTAGCCACATGTAGCATTTATTTTAATCTTTATTTATATCATGAAATATAAATGAGTGTTGACTTTCATAAATGAATAAAATTTGTGGTCCAATGTACCATTGCTTTATATATGATATATTTGCTGTTAAAATTTAGTTATTACACATGAAAATTTCTTTTGAGACAAATATTATAGTATAAAAATCTATATAGGGATGAGTATCTTAAATTCTCAACTATTGTAGTTCCTACTTAGTATTTAAAAGTACAACTTGCAAAAAATTTAGATGTATATGTTTCAAAAAAGAAATTTAAACATTTTAACTATCTCTCTAAACAGGCATCTTTATGTGAAATTTTGCAAATGTTCACATTTTATCATATGTACTCAGTTATATTTTAAGTGCTTTGCTAATATTTCAAAATTCAAACAGTCATAAAGTATTGAAATAACTTTATCATAAACATGGAAAAATAAGTTCTCAAATGGAATTTATTAATTGTAAATAAACTCAAAGCAGAGATTCTTAACTTTTTTTCATTGATTCCGTGGCTAGTAATATAAATACCATGAACTATGTAGAATATAATTTTTAATTTTTAAAATAAAGTAAATCAGCAACCTGCCTATAATCTTCAGTCTTAATTTTTAGTGTAAAAAAGATCTGGTATGATATGTGGGCCATTTGCACAGCTCACTTATTTTGTTTATTAACCTGATGTTAATAAAGTTCCATTTTTATATCTGTGGTTGAAATCTTCAGTGTAACATTTTTTTTTTTCAGTTAAGAGTACTTTAGATGCCAAAATAATAATATAAAAAAAGATGCATTTGCAGGACATATTTCCTAATATGTGTGGTAAAATATAATTATAAAATGCAAATTTAAAAAAGATGCTTTATTTAAGAATATAAATTTTAAACATATAAAAAATTAGTAAAAAACCTTCCTAGTTTAAAATATTCACTTTCATATTAGACAAGAAAAAAAAAAAAAAATTCTGTTAACTTGTAATATATATATATATATATTAGGGAGATGAAAATCATAATCCATATTACAGCCTATTATTAATTTAACTTTCTTTGTAGGATTTTATTATTTGTGCTTTGTTCAAATCTTTTTATCATCCCACCCTCATTAACATAACGAGCATACACACCTTCTGTCTTAAAAATACAGTTATGTTCCATCATAAAAGATCTCCTTTCCTTTTCTACATATTCCTTTTGTTTAATTTAAAGATGCATCTATTACATTTGTGGGAAACAACATTCTTGGGCAGCATTACTCTATAAATCAATTTTTACTGATATTTCTGAAACCCCCATGCAGATTGTATGCAGTGACTCCTAACCTGTACCAAGAAATTCAAAGTTTTTTTAATTATATAATCCATTAATTATAGGTTGGAATTTATTGTATATTGAAATACAGTTTAAACGTTTTTGAGAATGTTTTAGATATATGCATAGAAGATAGGCAACATTTATAACTGCAGTGATTAAATAATCTAAGTGAAAATGCATATTTTCTTATTCGCTGGTTGAATAAATACCACTAATGGATTACTAGTAGATGGCCAACTGCATTGCACAATAGTCCAACTATAATTAATTTATTTATTTCATAATTTGTTTTAATTCATTTTGTGTTAATAATTTTTTAATGAGTATACTGCGTGAAAAGCATATAGTCTACTGTTTCGTTATTTTAATTTTAATTTCTAACCATAATAGGGGATAAAACTGTATGAAAATATTAAAATTTTATGCATCTAAGAGGTCATGTATGTGTTTTCATGTATGTATGTATGTTTAACATGTCATGTATGTGTTTTCATGCCTACAGTTTTTTTTTTTCAACATTATGCATTTTCCAGATTTTACTGTAAAAAAAAATCTGTTATCTCCTTTAAAATAGGTATGCTTTCGTCATCCTGAATGCATAGCAAGCAGAGATAACAGAAATGCTATATTTCATCAGATGCGTCAAGCCCTGGAATTAATTAATTTTGTTACTAAAGATGGAATGCTATCTGAACTTTCAGCTGATATTTCATCTGTCCAGAATAACAGATCTCCTCACCATGATATGTCTGTTTTATTATGCACTGAAGAACTTGAACAGTCTAATTCATTGTATAATGCCATTAAACATTTTGAGGTACTTATTAAACTTTGCTTAAAATTACTGTCATTGATACAGTTGGTTACATGCTAATATAAAAAAAGAATACTCTTTATGAAATAAGCAAAAATATAATATTTAGGGAAACCATGTACTTTTCTGAAAAATAATATGCAATTGCTACAAGTTAAATTTTTCTTTTTCTACATGGTTTAATTTTTCTAAATTGTTATGTATTTTATTCCAGTATCTAAATACAGCATATGTAAAATTTAAAGGGTGCATGTTATAAAAGATTAGGTGAAATATTTTTCCTAAAATAATAATATTTGAAATTAATAATTATAACGATGCATTTAAAATATTATTAAATTTTAAATTTTTAAAAAAAAAAAAAAGAACACTGTCCTTTAGTGTATTCCTGACTCTGTAACATTTTAAGTAATAGACAGATTAGTATAATAAGTAATAGGCATAATATAATAAGTAATAGGCATAAGTAATAGGCAGATAGACAGATAATCAGGCAGATTTGCTGGCTAAGGAGGGCACACAGATAATCCAACAGCCAAATACTTGTAACTCTTTTCATTCCATGAAACTTTATATCAAAAATCAAAAGTGACTTAGATGGAAAAGCATTACTCACTGCTCTATTTCCTCGAGGAGTTGGAGGCACATTTTGTAACTAGGTATTTTGGACAAACCTCGAGAAAATCTGTCATGGAATTTAGACTTGAGGTGGGTTATGACTGTTGGACGATCCATCTGCACTGCATTGCCATTTTTGATAGCCTAAATTGCCAGCTCTGTGGGAAAGATGAGATTATGAACCGGCACTGTATAGCAGGATGCCTGGCCTTGCTTGGGGACTCTAAGGTGAAAAGATATTGGAGTGCTAGAACTTTGCTGATGAGACATTGATTTTTTTCTCTTATTGCTTTCTTTTTTCTCATGCGAATTTATACTGTTTTGATCTTATAAGAGTTGGTCATTTTATCTTGCCATTGGAAATAAAAAAAAAAATATTTTTACAAAATTATAGAGCTTCAAAAATAGAGCTTTATTTAAGTTCTTGATGCTATACTTCTGTTTATAGATAATACTAAATAAATGTTATTTAGATATTTATTCTGGCATTAAAAGCCTTGGGAATAAATTAACCTTACACAGCTGAATTATATTGAAATTGTCGAAATTTGCTTGGATATTGATTTGTTTTTTTTTTCTAGAGTTAGTCAATATGTTATGAATTTTAACATTTTTTAGCATATTTACTTATATATTAATAATATAGTTTTCTTTGGTAATTGTTGTTCTGATTAGTTTTGATTTATATGCAGGGTCATATTCTTTTTATGTTTTATTTAAATTAAATTATTAAAATTTATTCATTTTTTTATTTAGTATAACTTATTAAAGTTGTAAATTTTAAAAAATTGCTAATACTTTTTAATGCTATGCTTTTTAGGATATTGTTGAAATAACGCGAATGACTTTAGTTGGCCCTCCATATAGAGAAAAACTAAAGAATGCTTTAGATGGTATTATGGAAAGGACTCAAGATTTTACTGATTCAGCATATACTTCTCATGCTCATCGTGAGAAAATTTTACTTTTTTGTGATCGTGCAAGATTGGAACTTAATCAATTATTTAGAATTGGAGTAACACTTGTAAGTTTAAATATTGTTTGCTATATCACTATTACAAGATCATAATAGATGTTTCATACTTAAAAACCTATGTTAATTTAAGGGAAAAAGTTTAACTTTTAAGCAGTACAAATTATAAAAATTATTAATGTTATTCAATGAAAATAACACATTAAGTAAAAAAAAATTGAGTTTCTTAAATTTGATAAGTCAAAAAACTTATATTCTGTATTCTCCGAAAAGATAAATTTTCTTTGAATTTTATAGAATCTTTTTTTTTATATAGAGTGTAAGTATTTTTCATTTTTGTATTTAAATTTATTTATATATGTTATTTTTATTCCAAACAATAATTAAATATCAAATTCTGTGATAGCTGAATAAAACCGTGCCAAATATTAATTTTTTATTTTGTAAAATTTATTATAAATAATAATTCCTTTCTAATTACTTATCACTTGAAAAGTTTAGGATTGAATAATAAATAAAGAAAGCAAAATTATGTTTAAAAATATTATAATGTAATAAGCTGTTAAATACAAGTTTTAGTTTTAGGACATTTGTTTAATCATAAACCTGTTTTTTATTGAATTAAATTCAGCTAATTTTAAAATTCAATTTCAGGATCAATCTGAATGTACATCCCCAACTGAAGATTTGGAAGCAGCAATTCTACAGGTACTTAGAGCTACTAAAGACTTAAAGCAAGAGGTAATTTTAAGTTCCACAATATATTAACTCATTAAACTTCTTGTTTATACTTAGCTTTTAAAAAATAGTTTAATAATTTTAAACCTTTCTCATATTTTAAAAGTTATATATATATATATATATATATACAAATATAAATATATATATATATATATATATACCCATAAATATATCTAAATCATATATTTAGATTTTTAAAATTGTTATTGATATTTGCTTTATAACCCATAACTTCCATTTTATATAAATTCATTATATAACAATAAAGAATATATCTTAGTACTCCCATTACAAAAGTTATAACTATATTAAACCATAATCTAACCCTATATTTCAGATTTTTTAAAAATTGTTATTGATATTTGCTTTAATAATAGCATTACTTCCATTTTGAATCACTAAATTTATTGATTATATAACAATAAAGAATTGGAATTTTAGTACTCCCATTACAAAAGTTACTAACTCACTATTAAACGCCATATATATCTAACCATAATCACCCTATATTTCAGATTTTTTAAAAATTGATATTGATATTTGCTTTAATAATAGCATTACTTCCATTTTGAATCACTAAATTTATTGATTATATAACAATAAAGAATTGGAATTTTAGTACTCCCATTACAAAAGTTACTAACTCACTATTAAACAGTTGTTCAGTATTTACTCAGAAAAATTTTTTTCTCTTAATGGACACTTTTTTTTTAGCTGTATATTTAAACCACATTTCCAAGAAGTTTAATTGTTCATATAATTATCACATTTAACCATATAACCAAATGCTTTTTTTGAGGAAGAATATCTCTCTTTACTATTGTAGTTACTGTTAAATGCATTTTCTGACCCACATATTTGTGGCATGTAATTGAATCTAATAATAACAAAATCTTGCAAAGAGAGATTTTAATTTCATATTTCTTTCATTCCTACTTTAAGAAATAGGCACTGTATTTCATTTTCAGGTAAATAAAATTTAATTATTGGTCTATTATAATTGAGGCTGCCTAGAATTCAAATGAAATGTCCTTTGAACTTCATCCTTTGAACTTTTTTTTTTTTTTTTTGCTCTAATGTAGCTGGCAAACACTTAGACAATTGTCTTCGATGCCTTAAGGCAAGTACTGCATCGACATTACTAAGTAAGCACTACCCAGGAGGTGCATGTAGCTTGAAGATAAGCTACGGACGCGAAGTAACAATACCTCCGCAACTCTCTACGATCATGTTAGACCGGGTCCTACAGTTTAAAATGGATTCCACCACCGAGCGCCAGAGCGCTAGCCACTCGGCCATCCACCCCCTCTCCTTGAACTTTACAAACATAATTCTTTGTACATAAGAAAACACATCTTAACTTGCGATGACTGCCATGCATCATTACTTATACAAAATGTCTGAATTTGTTAATAACAATCTGTTTTAAAACTTTAACATGAATTTATATTTTTCTATAATTTTTATATGTGCATTACATTTTCTTACTAAAGTAACTTCTTTCCTATTGAAATTCTTTTCTTTTATGCCCTTCTTTGCTATTCCATAAGAGAGTGCAGAAATGATTAAGATAGCATATTCAATATTATATATATATATAAGCATATTCATATTTAAATAATTTTAATACAGATGATATATTATTATATATATATATAAATTCCACATGTAGTTTGAATTTCAATATCATATGCTTTGTGAATGCTATAAAACGTAGAACTGAATGTTATAAATGTAGTAGAATGTTATAAAACGTTTTTTTAAATAGCTGCAAGATACTGCCCTTGACCATACCCATGAATTGCTGAGACTTTTTGAAGAAACAGACATCTTAAGTTATATGAAGACATCATCTCTTTCAGGAGATCAAGACAGGTTAGAAGAATATTCTGAGAAATTTACTGAATATGCTGAGCATGTTCAGGATGTAAGTTCCATTTCATCTTAATGTTTTTTCTATATAAGTTATTGTTAACGTATTTATCATACAGATGTTTTAAAAGGATATCTTTTCCAAAACGTTTATAATTCTTAATATTTGTATGGTCTCTCAATTCTTTTGGTTACAATTTTCTTATACAAATATGTGTAATGAAACAAAAATAATGTTGTTTTATTACCTTAATTGACTTAGTTAAGTAATTTGAGTTTTGCTAGTTGAACTGTTGTTCTGTATATTGATGTTGCTTTACATTTCCGAGAACTTTAGTCTGAGGATTTGCTGAATTTTATTAGAATAATATACAACTTTGTTGTACAAACTATGCTTTTGAAGTAGAGGAATTAATTTCATTAGTCTCTTCATGCATTCAAGTAAAGCTATATTTTGTTGGAAACTATTCCTTTCTTTTATTTGAGAAATTTATTTAATGGTATATGCATAGTTGTTCATTTAAAGTCTTAGTCATGTATGTGTTAATAACTAATAATCCAAAGTAGAATACAAAATTACTATAAAGATGTCATGCAATGTAACTATGGTTACTTTAGTATGTCATTTGTGCTGTAGATTTACTTGTATTCCAGAAGGAGAGAGCAAATTCTCCCAGATGACACTCCTGGGGAGGGGGGGGGTCCATATTGTATTGGCACATTGTGGGTGCAATATAATAGGTCTCTGTTGTGCTAAACTTGCTGCATATCTGATGTTCTGGTAGTAAATGATCTTGCATCAAAGTGCCTGGCATTTGAAAACAATTCTATAAGTTAGTTGCCTAATCCCTTTTTCTTGAACACATGAACTCTTTTCTAACATCATATAAAATCAGTCCTTGTCATTTGCCTATTCAATATAACTTCAAAGAACTGAACAATTTAGATAAGTACAGATAGAGTCTCAGAAAATATGTCTTTGTTAAAAATCCTATTAGAAATTTATAAGGAATTCCAAGATTAAAAATGGAAGATTTAGAAACAATTCCTAGAATTCAAAAAAATTTGAAATTATTTTTTCCATGCCACATTTTATTTTCCAGTGATTTGAATGAAGTGTATTTGAACTTATACCTATTTGCTTAGATTTTTCAATTCTAAAAACTTCATTAAAATATTGCCACAAGAAGCAAATTTTAAAATGAAACCAAATGAAAACAAAGTTAATAATTATTGATGGAGTATTTCTTTATCAAAAAGTTGACGTCCATCTTAGTGGTAGTTTTCCCAAGATTCGATTTTTATGATATTCAGAATAAAAACACTGTATTTGTTGTCTGGTAAAGCAATATGCAACTTGGCTAGTTGTTATTTATATAATCTAAAGAGAACCTGGCATGTCTTATAATTTTTAGAAGGAATTAGTAAATTCAAATTATATAAATAATACTTTTCTGTTGTAGGAAACTTATAAAGATACAATATTATATTTATTGAAGAATTTATTGTAATAAATATATTGTTATTTTCTCAAGAAATTTTCAAAATTTGTTTATTGTTTTTAAATTTTTTTCACTTATGCAATTGACCATTTTACACATTTTTTGTAGGCTTGTAAACTTCTTCAGCATATTGCTAGCACAGAATGCACTCAAGTAACTTCTAAAAATGTTGAGTCTTCCTTGAAAGTCTTTGCTACTCAGGTATTAGAAAGTTTGTTTTATAATTTTATTTTAATATGGAATAAACAGTTAACTATTAAAATAGTTTTTCTTGAATTCAAATATTTATTTTTGTTGAAATTTGTATTTATTTAATTAATTAGTGAAAAATAAATTAGTTTTTAATTATTAAATTAAAATAAATTTCTATTATCAACTTAAATAAATTAAATTTTTTAAAAGATTTCTTAATTTTCTAATTTTTAGTTATTAAATATAAAACCAAACTTTATGAACATAGATATATATTTTGGTTCTGAAAAAGTTTTTCAATATTTTTACAGGTATTAAATTCTTGCCGAACTGTTGCATTGCATCCTATGTGTGAAATATCAAAAGAAAATTTGGAAGTATTTATAGAAATGTGGAATTTGTTATGCCAAGATGTTACATCCATTTACAAAGAAATTAGTGAGTTATGTCGTCGTGATATTCAGTATAAAACTGTTTATATGTCTTTACCACGGCCAGGTGTAAGTATAATGAAATTTTATTTATCATTTTTAGTGTTGCTTATAATTTTAATGTATATAAACAGGGTATTTAAAAAACAAAGAGCCATATTTTGAGAGAATATTGCTTAAAAATTTTAAGTTGGTAAAACATAATTAAACAATATATAATGTATGATATATCATAGAATATTTGATTTGAAAGCACTTAAAGTATCTCGAGGTAAAACCTCGATGAGTGATTGGGCTTTTTTTTTGCCTACTTTGTGTTTATGTTTACTTTTGTCTCACTTATGCAATTGACTTCATTGATGATGCTTTCATTATAATATTTTCAACTATGAATTCAATGAATTTTTTTTTTTTTTTTAATATTCTATCATCTTAAAAAGTTTAACTCCTGTTTTTTTAAACAATAAACATACACATTTAAAGAGAAAGAGATCTGAATATTTGTCAAGAAAAGTATTTTTGAAAGCTATTAGTTATATAATCTTTCCTCAAATCTAAATCTTTCTAATCTAGTAGTAGTTGTAAAAATTTTTGCACTGGTCACTTGATCATATTTGAGCAATTGCAGGCAACATGCCTTTTTAAACATGTTGGCATGCTTTTTATTTTGCCATACATAACTTTTCCTTGCATGTTAGGGTTTTAAATCACTATTAATTTACCTAAAAACCTTTTATTGAATATGCCTACATTTTATTAACTTTTAGGCATCAATTATATAATTGTTCACTTATCACAAAATTTGTTAATTGTTGTATATGCTCTTGATTATCTCCTTTATAATGATTTAGGAATTTCTTTTTCCCAGTGTAAATTTTTTTTTTTTGTTTTGAGCATTTCTTTTATTACCTCAAAACTTACCATCACTTTTTACTGGCTATATTTTAGTTTCTTTTTTTCTCAGTTTAATCATCTTTTAGTATATTTCATAGTTTTTATGCCCATTCTCTATTAGACTTTTATAATTCTCTATTGTAGCTATAAAAAAAAATAAAAACTTTTTACAAATCAATATTCATGTACAACATATTAATAATATTAATAGAGTATTGCATTCCTAAACACATTTTGTAAAAATAAGATGTCTCTTGTCAGTAGAATTTTTTAAAAATGAAAGCATTTTAGAGTTGTAGAGTGTGTTGCCTATTACATGTTGCCGTTGCAGTGAATTTGCACGAGAATTTTGAACATTTGCATTTCGAATGGAAATAACATTTTTTTTTTCTTCATCATCTTCATCTTTTCTTTTTCTTCATCATTAGTCATTATTTTGTCATTAAAATTTTTAAATTATGAGGTTGTAATACAAAATTTAAAACAGATTTTCTGTAATGATGAAAGAAGAGTGTCAAGTATCCAAAATTTTAAATAGTTAAACATGTATATTTGAGTACTTAATTATATGATTGTTATTTACAAGTTTTATTTTTTCCATTATTTTTTGTTATAGGAAGTTGCACGGAATTCTATATGATTTTACATAAACAATTTTTTAAAACTAAACTGAGGGGATTATTAACAAAAGAAAATATTTTAGAAATATAATCACATTTAAATAATTTTAGTAGAGATGTTTTAAAAGGTATTTAAAAAGATTTAGAAATTTTTATTGTTAGTTCTTTAACATTTTTTTAGTAGATAACTTAATTTTGTTGGAAAATAATAGAAATGTTTGCTGAGTTTTTTCAAGTTTGCTTATTTTATTTACATACAGGCTTTTATTATTTAAAACCAAATAAAATTTTAGATGTATTGTAGCAAACTTTCATTATTCAGAATCATTAATTTTTAAGTTTCTTAGTTTTTATTAGTGATTTAGTTCTTATTTTTTTTAATTTTTAGTGATATAAAAAAATTTTATTGTATAAAGTAAATTGTGTATATTCAAAAAGAAATATTTGAAATTTTTATTTGCACTCTTTTTTCAGAAACATGGTACGACAAGCAAGTCGCTGAAGCCTGTCAAGCTTGATGTTGAAGTAAATATTTAAATTTCTGGACAAAAAAGCCCCTTTAACATTTAGTTTAAGTTACTGTATAAGGGTATAGCAAAAACAGAACGTTAAAATAGTTTCTGAAAGTCATAGTTACTTCCTAGCTTTTTAATAATGTTCTAATTACCCTAAAAGCTAAGATTTTGAACGATTTAAATAGTTTTTTTTAAATAATAAATTTTTCAATTTATATAATCGAATTAAAATAGTCATTAAGAATTTACTTGGGAAATTCTAGTTGCACATTAGATAAAGAACTTCAGAGAAGACTTCAGAGAGATAATGAATCTGCCAGTGTTATAGTTTTTGAGTTTTATGAAATAGAAACATATTCTTGATTTATAATATATATAAAAGAGAGAGACTATTATACATGTGATTTGTTTTGAAAATATGTAGTCAAATGTTGTTGTTGTTGTTGTTGTCGTCGTCGTCGTATCTCTCATGGAAGGAGGAAAGAGGGGTGCAGCTTCTGTTCTGATGGAGCACCCATAGGTAGAAGTCTGACTTCTGCTCCGTGACGCTCTTACAGTCATAGGAGACCAGGGCCTACAGCTTAAATTGATTCCGAACCACTACAAACATCCATGGAACCACCGGGACTCGAACCCGAAACCTGTGGCACTGAGTGCCAGAGCGCTAGATACTTGGCCATTCAAGCCCTATGTAGTCAAATAAAAATGGATGAATAGGAATCGAAACTTGACTTGAATTGTCTTGGTTTATGTTCGTCACATCTGGAATTTCGATGTCTTCAAATATTGTTTTTATTGCCATTAGTAATAGATGATTTCGTTGAAAGTTCATGACAGTTAATTTTGCAAGATTCTAACGCTGTTACTTTTTTTTTTGTTGGATGTTGGATTACTTTTTAGATGTTGGGATTTCACACTGTAAAATCTGTTCAGTTGAGTTATAATGAATAGCACTTTTACAAATTGTGCTCGTTAAGAGATAGACGCTTTTGACGTTCTACATTCACAAGGAGAAATAAATTCACAAAATATAATATCGTCCTAAGTGTTGCAATATAATCAGCAATTGACTGATTTTCAGGTTGATATGTTGGTAAAAATTTATGTTGAGACACAAAGATATTTTTTTTGGGACAAAAATGAGTTTCGAATGCAATCATGAATTTATTACATCAATTTGTTTGGTATCTTTGGCGAAACCAATGCAGCTAACATATAATTTATTGCACCATTTAAGTTAAGAAGAGCACATAATTCCTTATTTGCAAACAGTTTTTTTTTTTTTTTTTCGTTTCTAAGAAATTTTAAAAAACAATAACATTAAAACTTGATAGTAATCAAAACATCAATCAATCATTTTTTTTTTTTTTTACTTACACCAGATTTGATGTTTACTAAAAATCTGAGTAGAATTTTGCTTCTGTGTTTTTTTTTTTTTTTGAATGTTTTAGAAAGCTGAGATGTTACTATTGCAGCTTGATTAGGATCTGTTGAAATGGTGCTTCTCTGCATAGTTTTTGACATCTAATTTTGACAAAAATTTCCTTGATTAATGAAGTAGGGTTTTTCTATTTCCTTCTCCTTTGAGCCTGAAGAGTGCATCTATATTATTCCTGTGCTTTTTCTCAAATTCCTGCTGCTCCTCAATTGTCAATTCTTCCCTGCACCCTCAACTAACTTCTCCTTATCACTATGATTTACATCTATGGCCCTTCCAGGGATACTATCCTTCATTATATGCACAGCCTCAAAATCTATTTTATTTACTGTTTCTGGCAACAATTTCATTTAGGCAGAGTTCATTGTTCTGCAAGAAACTTCCGTACAGGTTTTTGTCAATAAAATTTATGCAATAGATGATAATAACGTGATTTTTTTCAAAACTCCTTCAAGGTTAATTCTATAATATAATGATGGTTACTTAAAAGCTTTGTTGAAATAGTGCTTAAATGTAGGGTTTCTTGAAATTAGTGAAAATCTGCTGCTTCAGAGACTGATTGAGAGAAGTTGTGTTAGGGGAAGAGGAGCTTAACAACGCTGAAGTTTTAATTCTGGCTACTCATAGTCCTGCAAGCTTGAATGGTGATCTGGACATTGTTCATTATGATGTTGGCTTTCAGAGGCAAGTTTTTCGCTTAATAACTTTTACACTTTGCAGAACATTAAACTGCTTACTGAAATACACTAGCCAAGCCAAGTCTTGCTGTTTGACTTCTGTATTACAAGTAACTGAATCATTTTGGCATTATGTTTCTTAAAAGATCCTTTGGTTTTCAGAGCGGTGGATCATTAAAGGTTTCAGTTTGCAATTTCCTCTTGCATTTCGGATAACTAAAGAGTTATTAGCCTGTTCTTATCAGCTTGTGTCTTCTATTGCCCTGCTCCTCTTGTGTAAGAAATGTCCTGTTAGGCATTTTTTCAAAATAGACCTGTTTCATCACAATTAAACTCTTGTTAGGAAACAAATCTCTCAGCCACCCCAAACTCTAACAAAATCATAAACGACATATTTATTAGCACAGACTTCCTCTTCATAACACTGTGAATACCAGTCCCCTTAAAGTTATCAAACCACTCGTAATTGACATTAAAAACTTTACTTACTTGGCTCATTTCTCATTGTTTACGTTTTCCCTTATCATTGCCTCCAATATGCTATATGCAGCACATTGTCTTTCTGTTATCCAGATCAAAAGCAATTTCTCAACATGTTCTGATGTTTGGTCATCGATTTTCTCTTCACAAGGTTAACCGTTTGATAATATCTTCGTCTCTTTCATAATCATAAATACTGCTGTTCTCGGCATATAATACAGTATGCAGCAACTTAGTCTTAGATATGCAAGCTACCTTCATATTTTTCTAACAATATATATATATAACAATATATATATATATTTATATATATATATATATATATATATATATATATTTGGCATGAAAAAACATAAGATCATGAATGTGTTGTTCACTGAATGGTAGCAAGTGGCATACTGAGGTTCGGAGGTTAATTGCAGTCATGGTTTTGCATGCAAAGTTGTAAAACAAAGGTACCATAGTGTTATAACTAATTTTGATGCACATGAGTCTGTACAAGTAAGTCGGAATAAAAACTGTATATCAACACAATTTGTGAGTCCAAAAAGGGTGCATATTAAGGTGGACTTGTACCAGAGTAGATGTATATTGAAGTATCTATATATTACTATTTACCACATAAATGGATAGTTTCTTTGCATACATTTTTGAGAAAAAAAAAAAAAAAAACTTTTTAAAGCCCTTCTATTATCTTTTAAAATTTGGCCTCCTATTTTAAAATATTCTATTTGTTATACTGCTAAAAAATTATTGTAAAGATGTTTTTCAATATTTTTGTCTTTAATTCAATTGATTTTTCTTTTAACAATTTGTGTAAGCTGCTACGGATGAGTTTCAAATAAAATCTTTTTTTTTTCAAGTACAGCATTTTTGTAAATTCTTCCTAAAAGTTTGGTGAGCTATTTAATAGGAAAATTGGAAAGATTTATGTACTACTAATTGTGTTGAAAGTGATGTATTTTTAAAAAACGTTGATTATTATTTCTCATTTTTAGGAACAAGCAAAAATTGCAAAATTAGGTTTAGAAATGAAATTGCTCACTTCTGAAATAGATGCAGAAACAGAAAGATGGTCATCTTCTGAAAATGATCTTTGTAAAAGAGCTCGAGAAGTATGTCTAGATGGCATTTTCTATGTATCAGTTTACTAGAGGAGAGGGTGATCTGAAACAACTCAGGTACTAATATCATTGATATTTTAAGAAATTGATTTCCTTTGTTTATGAATGACTGTATTATTTTCAATAAATTTCTAATTTATTACAAATATCTAATGGTTTATTGTTAGCTAATGTTTTGAATATCTTTGTGTTAATTTGTTTATAAAACCTGTAAATGATTTTAATGATGTTTTATTTATTTATAGGATCTTTTTACACAAGCTGAATTTTTGCTG
>BPLR01019822.1:0-62962 GCA_021605095.1 Caerostris extrusa
TTATACATAACATACTTTAGGCTAGGCATACATACATAACATATGTTAGGCATATACATAACATACTTTTGAAAGCATGCTCTGTAATTGCTCAATCTAAAATGAGAAAATAGAAATTTGAAAAATCCCATTTAGTGTTAAAAAGTCATCTTAAATACCAGTCTCTTAAAATATAATTTGATGCTGAATATATATCTTTAAAATTTCTATTGTTAAAATAGGTATGATGTTAAGTAATCTAAATATATTTCTTATGTACAATTAAATTAAAACATGCAGCGCAAAAGACTACAAGGTCAGACAATAATTAAAAACAAATACATGTAATTTATTAGTATTTCAAATTACTGCATAATTTAACTTTGTTTAGTTAATTGATTATAAAAACAACAAATAAATATTTTTATTCCTGCCTATTAAAACACTTAGATGGTAAAAGATCTATGAGGGAAAAAAAAGGAAGGATCATTACATTGAAATATTTGAAAGCAAACCTTTCTTCTTTTGATAGTAAAAAAAAATCTTTCAAGATCTTGAAATGATAGACTTGTATGTTGAATTGTATTTTTAAAAGTTAATAATAAATAAAAGCCTTGGCACATGGCTCTAACATTAATTTCAAAAATTTGTCAATAAAGTAATGAATCGATTTTGGATTTATTATTAATTTTTTGCTAATTTGATATAGCTAAGATTTAAATTCTGAACTTTCATTTATATTATGTATATAAATATTTTATTAACATGAAGCTTTTCTTCATAACTGTCTCATTGTCATGCTTTTGTGCCTTTTTTTAAGTATGTTTTTAGATATTATAACTATTTGATATTCTTTTAAGGCTAAAATTTGTTCATATTTAAGTTTTTTAGAGAATGTTTGCTGGTGAAATGATTATCTTTTGAGTCTTTGAATTTTTAAATTTCTTTATATTTGACATAAACCTATGAAAAACAAATTCATGTATTTCATTTTTAATCTAATACCCTGGGTGAAGGAATCTTTTGTTTTATTACATAAATACAATAAAATTTATTTATTCGAAACAATAAAATTATTTGAATTTTAAAATCAGTATTCTAAATAATTTACAAGAAATTTTGACTTCATTCTTTAATGATTACAGAAATATTGAATCACGGTTTTCTAAAAAAATGAAATATTTTTTGAAAATGAATCTCATATTACTTACAAATACCATAAATAATCTAAATTGCTTATAATTGCTTAAACAATAAGTCTTAAACGATATTTTGTTTATAATAGAAGTGACAACACAAATTTTTTTAATGTATAATAAAAAATAAGACTTTTAATTTTCAAAGATTGTGAATACTGTTTTGCAATTATAAAAGTTCTAAGAGTTAAATTAAAAAATAAATTGTACTTCGGAAAAACTAATTTGCCAGTGTAATTAAAAGATTCAATTTTCATTTCTTTCAGTTATACATAGTGTACCTCTTTTAATTGTTGGTTATTATTTAGCAAATATATTATGAAATAAAAGTATGAATTATAATTTGATGTTTTTATCTTTGTTGGTGAAATTAAATTTGTTTATATAATTTGCATTTCAAACTGTCGAAAAAAAAAACCCATTCTGTAGATCTCCCAGTTTCTTTGTTAATGAGGTTTTTCTTCACTAACAAACAATTGGGAGACCAAAGTTTGAATAAAGAAAATTCTGTTCAATCAGCAAGACATTTTTGTTTTCTATTGTTAAATCTTTTTTAAATAATTCTAATTCATAAACTGTTAATATAAACAAAAAGAAAAAATGGATTAATTGTTATAAATATGCCCTATAAAAATGAGGTAAATATAAAATTATCTGGACTTCTCAAAAAAAAAAATTTTTTTTTATAAAAATTTGAAAAAACATACAAAAAATTGCAATTATAACTTTCATGTGATCATTACATGCTTTTAAAGAAATATTTTATTTTAAAAAAGTGAAACCTCATTTTCATAACTAAAAATCGCTATTTATTTATTAGTATTATGTATGCTTATAAGGTCTAATGTAATTATAATCTTCATGGATATATTTTTCAATAAAAATAACTTATGTATTTTATAAGGTGTTCATATTTAATCTTTTATCTGTGAATGCATTTTTATTTCCATTATTTAATTAAATTGTTTTTAAATATTTTTCAAAAAGCCTTGCTACTTTGTATAGTAATTTATTTATAAAAAAAAATCATAATTTGTATTATAACTAGTCACATTGAGTTTCAAAGTTTATGACAAAGTTTTAGTGGTGTTCTCGTCAATAGCACTCATTCACTCATCTAGCGGACTGTATGTTGAATCACACTCACACTAACACAATAAAAAACCAAAGGTTTAAAACTTATTTACGACACAGTCACAGCCACTCCCAGCCGTGCTGTTCACTCGACGCTCTGGCATTACACTGACCCAGACTCGGACTTATGCGCACGCAGGCGCATGTATACATACACTTTTTTCGCCGCTAGGGGTATCCTTGCGCGTAGGCGCTAACATACCGCCCGGCGTTGATATGTTCACATTCAACTCTTTAAAATTCAAATATTCACAAATTCTCGAATTATTCACTTATACACTGATCACACAAAATACACAATAAGAAAATACATTTTCCTAAAAATATTCACACAATAAAGCAGATAAAAAAATACACAATATAAAAATTGGTACTATTTCATTAACACTAGGCAAGGTACGATATTAATTACTGGCCTTTTATATGGGCCATTTTTATCCTTTTAAAGTAACCACTCTTGCTATTTTATCTTCACCTGGAAGAATTTTGATAATTCTGGCCAAATTCCATTTAAAAAGGACAATAATTATCAGGATTTTTAATTAACACCAAATCACCTTCTTTTATATCTGCTTTACCCTTAAACCATATAGGTCTATTTAACAGCTTATTTAAATACTCCGATGACCATTTTTTCCAAAGATGAACCAATTGCCAACGGCTCAATTGATTCATAGGAGCTTCTAACTAAAATTAGGTTCAGGCAATGTAACTAAAGATGAACCAATTAAAAAATGTGCAGGAGTTAATGCTTCCACATCATTTGGATCACTTGAACAAAGTGGGCAAAGGGGTCTAGAATTAAGAACTGCCCTCAATTTGAACAACAAGAGTTAAAAACTCTTCATAGCTTAAAATTGTTTTCCCTACAATACGTTTCAAATGGTATTTAAGAGATTTGACACTAGATTCCCATAGTCCTCCAAAGTGTGGAGTAGTAGGGGGATTAAAGAACCACTTAATACCTTCATTAGCCATATAATTCTCAATTTCTTCTGCACTCTTAAACTTAAATAAAGATTTGAGAAACACTTTTAATTCTCTATTGGCACCAACAAAATTTCGGCCATTGTCACTATACACTTCTGCAGGCTTACCTCTTCTAGCTATAAATCTATTAAGGCTTGCTAAAAATGCTGCAGTAGTTAAATCATTTACAATTTCAAAATGCAAGCATTTTGTAGAGAAACATACATATATACACACAAATATCTTTTTACCTGTTTACTTCATCCAGTGAAATTTTTGATTTCAAATGGACCACAAAAAGTTCACATCTACCCGATTAAAGACACGAGTAGGAGTCACTCTGGCAGCTGGTAGTTGTCCCATAATTTGGTTGGAACCTTTTGAATTTATTTTTACAAATTATGCAATTAAAAATTATCTTTCGAACAATATTTCTAGCTCTTACAATCCAAAATCTATTTCGTATCAACGATAGGGTTGTTTCAGCACCTGCATGAAAATATAAAGCATGATAATGATTAATAACAATAAAAGTAAAATTATGCTTAGCAGGAATAATTAGTGGACATTTTTGATTATAGAGTAAGTTAGAGTTCTTGAGTCTTCCACCCACTCTTAATAATCCATCATCATCTAGAAATGGACACAAATTTAACAATTCACTATTGTTCGGAATAGAATTATCCTTCTCCAAGATTTGAAGTTCTTTTATGAAAGTAGTCCTCTGAATGTTTTTAACAATACATACCAATGATTGTGAAAGTTCACTAGTTGTCAAAGTACCAGAAGTTCAATGTAATGGATTTCTTGTATTGTTGATAAATCTTTTGCACCAACCGACGATTCTCTTGAGTTTTGCAAATGAAGAACTGTTATGAATAACATCTAAAGGCTCCACAATATGAGTCACGGCACACACTTGATTTGCTGCTGACAGTTTCAGCTCACTCGAAATCATATCCTCGTCTCTTGGTGTAAGATCTCCATCCACAAACCGCAGCGGACCTCCAGGATACTCGTTGTTCACTAAAAATGGTGGTCCACTCCACCATAACTTATTCTCTTGGAGTTTATCTGCATGTAGACCACGGAAATGATGTCGGCACTGTTCATTTCAGAAGGTGCAAAATTCCAGTCTTTGACATTTGTAAATTGCTGTATTTTTGATACGCGATTAGACACAAATGTTTTTAAGTAACACGGTTCTTTCAACATCATTTCATTTCTCTTTATCGAGGCCTGGATAATTTTCGAATCTGTAAACAAAACAGTTCGAGACACGCCTCTTTTTAAATGTATCTCGAACTATCATATATGTTATATTACAGTATATGTTGAATCATCCCCATGCCTCCCCCATGAGGAAGGGGGATGGGTTCAATTCAGGAACGAATTGTCTGTAATCACTAGCATTTGCAACGTTAACATACTATCAGTATGAGCTTGATTCTTGTTTTATAACATTTTAAGTTTTATATTTTTAATTTAATTTGCATATGTCGTAGAATATTGTTTAAAAATAAAGTAACGTTGCGGTCTTTGTTGTCGTATCCCTGAAGAGTACAAGAAAATCAAATATCGTGGAGCTCCGAATAATATTAGCAATGTTGATTGCCAGTATAAATCCTCTTCCTAGAGATGGTCCGGACAATGCATGGTCCCTGCAACAGCTTGGCAATCAAAGACATGATGAGGAGTGAGCTTGACATCAGGGCAGTTGCTATTTTTTTTTTTTTTTTTTGTATTTTTTAACGATATCATCAGAAATGTCCATATTTTGGTAGTAACCGTTTTCTGTTGGCATTTAGTTTTGTAATTTGGTATTTTGTTTTAGTCTTAGAAGGAACTACAAGTTTAGATTTTACATCTTCAAGGGAAGTTGGAATGGCAATCTGCTCCAGATTTCTGGCATTCTTCGACAAACAATATGCAATTTCATTCAATTCCCAATACACATGAGCAGGTATCCATTGCAGGATTCATATTCTGCAAACATTTTTTACTAAAGAGATATGATGTTAAAGATCATACTTGAAAAATCTTTATTAAGTGCCTGTAAGGCAGACCTTGAGTCAGTGAAGAAAGTAATTCCATTCATTTGTAAAATAAAGGACTTAAGTTGAAGTTTAAAAGCGTTATTGATAGATTAAATGTTTTTATGACTTCTTAATTCATGTCAATGTATATATTTTGTTAATTTATGCAAATAAACAATAATGATATTGATAGATTAAATTGTTGCCTAGATTTTTCTGTTAAAATTACGTAAAATAAATAGTTAATCCGAACATATTTTCTACCATACCTTGCTATCGACAGAAGAAAAAAATTCTATATTTTTGCGCCAAACTATTTCTATACTTCGTAAAATCGCGTGAAAAAAAATCTCTCTTTTTTCCTCACCCCCTTTACCTGTCCCTTAAATATTCGCTCCGATTTAATCTGGCAAACACCTTCCCTAATATTTCATGCGTCTAATGTTTTACAATACAGAAACCGTTTTTAGAATTCAAAGTGAAGAACAATCCCTATGTTGAAAATGATTCGTTTTGATTTTTTTTAAAATAAATCCTGACAAGATATGCATAAAATTGTAATCTTTCCAATACTTTCTGTCTGTCAGATTTGGAAATCAAAATCAGAAAAATTCGCTGTACTGTTTATATTGAAAAAACAAGAAAAAAAAATTCCACCTGACTTCTGGGATCGATTAAAGGTGGGGAGGGGGAGGGGGGGAGGGCATGAATGACGTGACGATGTGACATACTGCCTGTCAAAATCGTCACGGTCTTTGTTTCCTTGTTAAACAAAAAAGCGGACGAAATAACTTTTTTATTTACTATTCTTTTATATGTCTTTCTTCTTGTTTTATTATAAATACATCATTCTTAGTTTATTTCTATGAAAAATCAAATTTTTTCTTAGTATAGTCATAACTTGGCTGAGCAATATTATAAATACATCATTCTTATATAGAAATCAAATATATATATATATAAAATGTATATAAAAAAATTAAATTTGACTCGCAAGTGCAGTTCACTCCAGGACGGAGATCTTCAGAGTTCTCAAGTTTATAACGAATATAATACAGCGGTCTGCGGCAATCTAAATTATCATTGCTATTCACGTTAATTACCGACGTGATACACGAAACCACAAGGGGCTCACTTGGTAAACAAGCGGAAACTCCGACCTGTTCAATCACTTACAGTAAAAAAAAAAAATACACTTCTTGTCGACTCGTCGCAGAACACACCTGCTTCCTCTCCAAAAATGTCCCTTTAAGAAAATCCGTCCAGAATAGGGGGGTCACCTTCCCTCACTTCACATTGCAGTCGACACTTCTTCAGTCCATATTCTATCACCAATCACGTTGCAACAACTCATAGCGTAGTCCATATTCCACCTCTAGTTGTTTCGACCTGTGAAGGGCGAACAGATAATCTCTAGTTTCATGAGGTCTCATTATTCATGACACTGTTTATCTGCTGTCAAATTTGAGTGATAGGTTTTTATTATGTACTTGTGAAAGAATGTGCATTCCTCTCTCCTGGAATGAAATGCTACAACTCTTCCCGAGGGAAAAATTCTGCACTCTTAAGAAATCCAACGCCCACGCTTCTTTGTCCCTCTGTGGGTTGTTGTTGGCATACACAAGTGAACACGTGACCACCATTTGTGCCAAAAGAAAGGAACCTTCCTTAAGAAAGTAATATACAGAAAGACATTTTTCTCACGAGATATTGTTTCCTTTGAATGCTATCCAAACAGAAAATTGTTGGAAATTTCCGAGTTAAGTTAAATTGCTCGGTTTAGTTTTGAATGATTTTTGACATAAGTCAACAATTATTTAATTTCAAATTATCTTATTGAAAAAAAAAAAAAATCTTCATTAATATTTATTTTAAAAATATCTAGTTGACATAAATAATTAAATTTAGTAATAATTTAAATTGTTTTTTGATTCAGTATATTTTTTTTCTCTGAGCATACATCTCTATATTTACAAAATAATTAAACTAATAAAGAAAGTTATGACTCACATAAGTGAAATATTTACATTTTCAATACACACAAGTTGTGTACACAACGTTGAATTTCTAATCAATATAGCCAAGTTTTCTACAAATATCTACGACATTTGATAATTTAATTATTAATCTAGCTAGATTAAATACATGGATTTTAATTATTTAATAGCTATTTTAGTTATATATCAATGTAACATAATTATTATAAAAATGATGAAGATGAATGTTACCATGTTGTATTTTAAAAAATGTGCATCCGTTTCTTAAAAATTATGAGAATTTAATTTAAATTTTTTATCATGCATAAAAAATAATTTTAAAACTTTCTTTAAAATGTAGATGATTACTGAAATCCAGTATTTACCGCAAGATATTTCATATAATTTCTTATCCAATAATATTGTAGAAAATAATAATAAATATTGTAATAAATAATTGTTTATAATAATATGTAAATAATTGCCTATTTTCATTGAATGTTTAATTTTCATTCAATTTTTTAATTTATCTCTTTATTTATTTTATGGATATTTTTTTCAATAAAAATTTATATAAAATAACTTATGTATTTTTTAAGTTGTTCATTCTTAAATATATTATACAAATGTTTATATTTAAGCTTTTTATCTGTGAATGCATTTTTTTACTTCGATTATTTAATCTTTTTTTTTTTTTTTTAAATAATTCTTAAAGCCTTGCTAAGTTGTATATAGTAATTCATTTTATGATAAAAAGGATCATAATTTGTATTAGAACTTTGGTCACTTTAGTTAAATAGTTTATGATAATGTTTTAGTGGCTACATGATTGTTTCAAATTGGCTCTTTTTATATAAAACAGAAATTAATGTTTAAAATAGTAA
This sequence comes from Caerostris extrusa, assembly GCA_021605095.1. Classification (NCBI taxonomy): domain Eukaryota; kingdom Metazoa; phylum Arthropoda; class Arachnida; order Araneae; family Araneidae; genus Caerostris; species Caerostris extrusa. Next base: position 8,175 of record BPLR01019822.1, read on the forward strand.
ATTTAATTTGTATTGATTACAAACATTACAAAATTTAAGAAAAATTACTATACTAATATTAAATACAAAAATTTTAATCAAAATCAATAATTTAAAACACTTTAAGAAGAGAATTATATGTTTAAAGATCTACAAGATATAAACTAAATGTGAAGTGTTAAATTAATTTATTATAACAGACCAATGAAATTGTTTTTAACAAATATTTATCGATTTTTGTTATTTAGAAGATTTACCAAAATTATAATAATAGTAATACATTTTTAGTATTTTTTTTCTATTTTTTAATTATTATTATTACATTTTATTCTCTTAATAGATGAAGTAATTTTATATTTTATGGTCGAAATACATTATAACTTCCTACATAAAATAAGAATTTTGAGAAGGAATAAAATTAAAAAGCTGCTTTTTATATTCAAAATACTACTATTATTATTTTTTTAGGACATTGCAATAATAATTTATCATTACAAAAAAAAAAATTACAAACTCAACAACCAGTAATTCCAAAAGAGTTTTGTTATCTTTGCTTTTAAATTTACAAGACACAAATAAAAATATTTCACCAACAAAATTATATTAAGCAGTAGCATTTTTCAACTGTTATTGACAAACAACTGTTACAACAGCTTCTACTGTTACTGACATAAATTTTTCTTACTTAATAAAACGATTTTTATTCTTACAACGACATGAATTATTATTATGAAAAACAACGTGTTTTTTTTTAAAGAAAAATACTTAAACAACACAATTGTTACAAATAAATGTAATATTTTTTTTTTTTATTCAAAATAAGTAATCAAATGTTGTTTTGAAAACACAGCAATGATTATCAATCTTTTGTAAAAAGATTCTTTATTTTAATTTTTAAATGTTCTGGAAATTAACTCGAAAATCCAGCATTCATACCCTTGTAATAAGAGAACAAAATTCCAAGCCTAATATCATAGCTGCTTTCAAATTCACTGGTCAAACCGGTAGCAAAATATATAAAAAAAGGCAGCCCCCTACTAGTTACAAATTTCCAATAGTAAATGGTAAGAAATCAATTGTGCCCACTTTAATCAGAAGCAGACGTGTAAGACACAGGGCCTGATGAGTTTCTCCTAGTAAAACCTCGGATCTTTTCTGCCACAAATACAGCAATTGCAGTTAATTTTCCGTAATTGCAGAAAGTTACTAACTGAGGAGGTAATGAAGGCAAGTCTTGTGAATGGATTGTTAGTTACACTGGCATGTCGGTTTAATACCAATAATCTCATACTCATATCCATCTATGGATATTCTTCACTTAGTCTCTGCATGTCAGCTGTCAAATGATAACGACATGCTATGTTAATGCGCGAAGGAGCATCTGCATCTTGTCTTCGCACCAATGCTTGAGCAGTTTTCAGTTCTTCAATGGTGCCATCTGATCTCCAATGGAAGGAACTCAACACATTAAAACCATCAGATATAAGATGTCTATGTTTCATGTACCAATCAAAGACTTCTGTAGCCATAGATCGAAGCACACCAATCAATGCGTTTTTCATGCTGGCAGGTATTGGTAAGGTGGATGCCAATTTTTTTGCTCTCTCTGCTATGCAGTCCACGTGACCACGAGGGCGACGGATACGACATCCTAATTCATGAAGGCACTTTTTGATATCTGTTCTGTTGAATATAAGAATAACGACTCTTGAAAGACACGTAAGTTGAAGAGGCGTATTCATTCTTTTTTTTTCAGTAACAATATACTTCGTATTCAATTATTTATTATAATAATTTTGAAAATTTTCTCTGCAAAAACAATAACCAATATTCGGTACTTGTGATAAATCTGAAAATACAAAAAAAAAAAAAAAAAAAAAAAAAAAAAAGAGCAATAATTGATTTTTAATATAAAAATGAAAAATCTATATTACATTATTCCAAACTAAATATAAAGATGTATATTTTATATAATCTCTTGTTTATTTTTAATTTAATTTCATCGTTCTCATAAAATTAAAACACATAGTAATTGCCTTTTGTGCATTGTGTGTAAACTAAAAAATAAGTAAATAAATAAATAAAAAGCCCTGAAAAGATAGTAGATCAAAATTCATCTGCAGGGAGTATATTAATTATGAGAATAAATTGGTCAATATTTACAGAAATCATAGCTTGAAAAATATCCATACTATGTTACAATGACAAAATCTTTTATTTAAATATACATATTAAAAATCATAAAGAAATTGAGATGCATGTTGAAAATTATATTTTATTTTGTTTATTTATCATTATTATTATTATTATTATTATTTAAGTTCATCGATGTAATTTGCTAATGCAAGAACTAAATAATCAGAAAGAGAAATGAGAACAGGAAATCTAAAGTAACAATTAGTCGATTAAAACTAAAAAAAAGATAGTTTGTTAATAATATGAATAATGAATGCTCTCAAAAATTTTAGCATTAAGAGATATTTTTAAAAAAATCAAATTGTTAGCTGGCAGCTGAGATATTTGAGAAAAATTAACTACATATGATCAAAATTAGGTTGGTTTGCGCCTCTACGGTAATTAGACCGGCACCTACAAATTAATATTTATTCCGAACCACTCACAAACATCCATGCCACCGCCAGGAATAGAACATGATGCCTGTCGTGCCAAAGGCCAGAGCGCTAGTCAATTGGCCGCCTTATTTTAACGAATATTTGTGCCTTCAGTATTTATTTATAAAGCATATTTACTTTAATATTTTGAATAAAATAAATATCATTGCATAAGGTTATAATATATGATAAATACTAGTTTTTATCAAGCATTATCATAAAAGTCAGATTTAATAAGATAAAATTTTTGTATTAGGACTAAAGCTGTGAAGTCTTTACATTTATGTTGTTGTTGTTACTTATCCCACTTGGTAGATATAACCTAGACCTAGCCCACGGACCCGTATGGACTCATGGTTGAAGGAGAAGGTAGCAGCTTCAGTTGTGAAGGAGCACCCGTAGGTAGAAGTCTGGCTTTTGCTCTGTAAGGCTCTCACAGTCACAGAAGAACGGGGCCTACGACTTAAAGTGAATTCCAAACCACTACAAACATCCATGGCACTGCCGGGACTCGAACCCGAAACCTGTGGAAACAGAGCTCCAGAGCGTTAGCCCCTCGACCATTCAGGCCCCTTACATTTATGTAATCACCACATGCATTCAGAATCGAATATAGTCGTCGAAATTGAACAATATCAAAATCATATTTTCAAAAAATCAATATTTTTTTTTAAATATTTATGTATACAAAAAAAAAAAAAAATCACCTTAAACTATATAATACTAAAATAAAATTTGTATTTTTCCCACTTTAAATTAACATTTTAATATAGTACAATTTGAAACTTTATTCTGAATGAATCACCTTTTTCATCTGTTTTAAAGAAGTTGATGTACAGGACCAGTTAGCAACAACTTAAGTTTCGATTGGAGCTCAAATACACTGTGTAGAGAAAAACGAATAGTCAGTCTCCACACACAAAATAATTTGAAACACTCTTCTTAATTACTATTAGATCTTCATATAAGTGGTATCAATGGAAATATCTCAACGTAAACAATTTTATGGTGCAATGTAGTAGAAGTAAAATTCAAATTTTTAAAAGCAAAGAAGAATAGTCCCAGAAGCTATCCAGTCAATTGTAAAATTAATTATGAATTCTTTTCTAATTAGCATATCTTTACGCCTTAATAAATGAATGCATGCTCGTTTGTACAGAAAGTCCTTCTAAATTAATCAGTATTTCTTGCTTTTCTTACAGTTACGTTATATTTGTGACAATTATATAATATAATAAGAAACTAATAATAATTAGAATTTAGAAAATTTACGATATAGATGAATAACATGAAACAAAACCTAATCGCATTCGATTTGTTATTGTGTGTGAACACTGCAATGGCAATAACTTGCCGAAACCAGTTAAAATGCATTTAAAACACAAGACAACATTTTGAAATCAAAGCATGAAAAACATTCAACGGCTATTTAGGCCTTTCTACACCCTTCAACAAATAAGACCCCCGCGTGTTTAGGTTCACAATTCCCCCCTCACCGAAATTGTAACGTGGGAAGGGGGAAAATGACTATTAAAATAAAAAGATAAGAAAAGAGAAAACTTTGGACAATTCCTCAAATTAATGTTCATGGAGTAAATATATTTTTGACATACCTAAGACTTGTGGCGATTTTGAAGAAAATTATTCTTTGAAAGACCGGCCAAAATGTCACTGACCACTCATTCTCAATAAGACACCTGGTAACTAGGGTTGCCATAAAAAGTTGTAGAATTTTTGCTCACTGTCCGGGTAAAAGATCGCCACACTTTAGCCAACTTCTATAAAAGGCCTGTATTGTAAATACAATATTGTTTTTAATTTATCATGCATTATTATTTAAATACTTTTATTTTTAATAATATAGATTTATTTCAAAATTTTTCTTCAATTTATTGATTATTCATTAAATTTTATTTATTCTTTTATATTTACTATTTAGAGTTTTTTTTTTTTCCCCTTAAAAAAAAAATAGATTATATCTCATATTCTCCTACATGTTAGGAAAACATTTCATTTATGTTTATGTATTACTTTATGTTTATTCTTAATTTTCTATAGTTCAATGGCATTTGCATAAATGCCGATAATTGCAAAAAGAAAAATTCACACAGAATATTGAAATAAAATTTTATATATTTATTTTTAAAAAATTTTTCCACTATGAAAGTTTCAAAGCAATACTTATTTAGCTAAAGAAAAATAATAATAAAAAGAGGAAATGACGTTTATTTTCGAATATAAGCAGAGAATATATTTTTTTTCTCCAATAAATGTACGGAATTACAAATTCGGAACTTAAAAAAAAAAACCTTTAAACTAATTATTTACGGCCTTTTAATATTATTTCCATTGTATGTTTTGGTACTTTTTCATTCCTTCTATTAGCTCTCACACTCTCCTATATATATCTTGTTCAAATTTTCAATCGTTATTAAAATATTTTTTTTTATTCCTCCCCTCAAGTTAAAATACATTTTTTTGAACTTGTAGTGGATTATACTTAATGTTAATACAGTTTTTTTTCAAATAGTCATTAATTAATTTAAATTTAATGAATTAATTTTAGCTTTTTTTTAGATTTAAGTTGCATATATCTACCAATAGATGACCCCAGATGCAAGAAGAAAATTTCAACTTTATTTGTAAAGGACTTTTCTGCAATATAGTAAAAAAAAAGTAGTAATTGATTTTTTTATATTACATATGAATTTACATACATATTTTTTATATGAATAGTCAAAATATTTAATTTTTTTTTTTATTTATGACTAAGAAATACAAATATATTTGTAAAAAAAAAATCAAGCTTTTAAGTATGAGTTTACACTACGTAAAAGTTTGATTTTTTTAAAAAATAAATATCTAAAAATTAACGAATTCATCCCCAATTTCTTTGGATACGCAGTTATGTTTATGATACTAGTACATTTAAAACTCTAATTGATTATTTTACAAAATATTTTATATTATTTTAAAATTGATATATAAATAATAATAATAAAAAAAAAACCAGCCAAATTTATTTCTAACCTCCCTTTTCCCCCACTCCCATTTTTATTTTACCTAACAACCTCTGAAAGTAGCCCGTATGGTTAAAACTGGCCACATCTGGCAGTCCTGTTTGTAGCTAAAATATACAATAACACTTGCAGAAAAATGTTCCTTTCCTACCCTTTAACTAAAATGGTTTGATCCCATTCAGGTTTCACCTTATAGGGAGGGGTCAAAATTGTATAATGGTAAGAATTGTTTGTCATTAAAACATTAAGATATCGGAAATTAGATTTTTACGATGAAATCTAAAATTTTAACTATAACGTAGTATCTTTTAAAATATTATGTAAAATCTACTTATAATTCTTTATCAATGTACTTTTTGAGATGAGTCAAAATTCTAAAAGACGGATATATGATACGAACTATTTCACCACTACGCATGGTATAAATGTATGATTCGTATTAAAAACTTGACCAACAAAACAGAAATACTGTATTTGATTACGATTACGTCCAACTTAGGAATACTTGAATCTCTGTGAAAATGCTTTGAGCCTTGCAAACCGTTGGAAGCGATATGTTAAACAGCTACTGTTGTACATATTCGATTGTATACAAATTAATGAATAATATTTGTTCTTGCAACAGAAATCATATTGGAAAAAAAATTAAATGAGCAATATTAATAAGTGGTATATATTGTTGTTACCTATGGCTTTATTGGAACTCAATCTATACAAATTTGGCCACTTAGCGTAGAAACAAAAGTAATATATAAACAAATCGTAATTAAAAAGGTAAAAATAAATTTTTAACAAAAATGACCAAAAGTCTTAAAAACAGTTAAAAACAAGTTATATGCTCTAATGATAAAAATTCAAAAAGCTAGAAGCACCCTAAAAGTCCGTGTGATCAGGACATGTTTTCTCTGGACCTGTAGTAAAGAGTACACAAATCACCATTCTGTTGTAAGTTAGAGTCCAGATCCAAGTAGACGGCCATTATTTATTTTCTCTGTCTTAAAGCATATATATCAGAGTTAAAAATCCCAATTTTGGCCAGATTTTCTGCCCGGCAATTGTGTCCAGTTCTTAATCTAAAATTGACAGCAGCCTCTTTACGAGTTTTTCCAGTCATCCTCGATTGTTTTCCAGATTTTTCGTTTGGTGTTAGATAATAATTCACTAATATACGATGACTTAATTTTGTCCGGTATAGTTCTCTAAATAGAGTCACAAGGGATAGGACACTGTGCAAGAACTTTCGTTTCTTTTTTTACCCCAGAAGATCTGTCCTTTCATTTGCATCAATTGCAACATATTACGGAAACCACTGGAAAGTTATGTATTTACCATTTTCATTAAGGAACTTGATGTTTTGTTTTATTTTTGTAATCAGACTCAAACTGTCTTTGTAAAGTGATTGCTTCAATGGCAGGTCTAGAATTCACCAGAATAACTGCTTTTGAAAAAAAAAAAAATGTATTTTAAAGTTGTCCACAGCTAAGGTGACGGCGTTTATTTGGTATATATAAAACGAATGTTTTTGAAATTCTGTCTTCTTATTCTTCCATTCTTTTTCCAATAATTTGTTCAACTATATGCCTTCTAAGAATAATATTTAAAATTTGTTCCTGTAAATTAAAAATAACATTTCTGTTAGTTTGATACCCTCATGCATGAAATTTTTTATTTTTTAAATAATTCCTTCCATTTATTCAAAAGGTTTTACAGGATACGAAAATTAATTTTACTGACCCACTCGACATTGCAATTTAAAGTTGAATTTTGATTTAAAAACTTATTGTGAAGAAGTACTTTTAGATAAGCAATGTGAACTACGAAAAATATGCCTTAGTATGTTTTTAATATAAAAATATAAAAATAAAAATGTATACATATATGGGGGTGCGTGCGTGGGTGAGTGAATAGGTGGAGGTGGGAGTATATTTAATATAAAAATATTTGTCTTAAGACCTAATATAACTGAGATAACAAGGTTGCCTCAGATTCCTAAAAACGTAAAAATTGCTTCAGGTCACAAGGTGAAAATGGTGGAAAACCATTTGTATTAAACTCAAAATTAATTTTGATTTTTCTATAAATATATAAGGTTAACACCACTAAAAAAGCAAAACATTTTTAAAAAAGGTCAAGTAGCAACGAAGTTTTTGTGTTTGATTTAATATGGACTGACCTCTTGAGTTTATTTTCTTCTAAAATATTTTTTGTACCGAAAATTAAATGGTTAATTATTTGATTAAATATGCCAATAGGTAACATTTATTGAAAGTTAGGAATATAAATTGTGTATTTTTCAATTTCATTGCTAATCCGGTCATTCAAACCAAATATGTTTAAATAGTTCAAAATTAAAATTCATGTGACATTAATGCTATTGTGACACCTTTGTAAAATATTGCTATTAAGGTAGACAATTCATAATATGTTTAGTTAAAATCTGATACATATTTAGTATAATCCTACTTTTACTACATAATTTTATAACAGTTATTAAATTTAGGTCATACTTATTTTTACAATGTGCTGTTTAATGCAGCACAAGTACAAGTGCAAATAAGTTTAAAAATAAGTTAATAGTTTAAAAAAACTAAAAAACACGCTTTTAGAGTTAATGAAACTAAAAAGTAAAAAATAATTGTTAACATAAGAATAAAATTACTGACGAGAAAATGAATGTCACTGTTCTAAAAGCGGTGCTCGATATCAATTACTACAAACATAACTAAGTGTAAATAAATGCTACAATAATTTTCTTGGGCTAATTAAATGAACGCCTATTTTTATTATAACAACATCTTTTTCTGTACACAAAGTCGCATTGTCCTGACGAATAACGCGAAATGTTCACCAATTGGAAGCTCGTTTAGAAATTTAGTAGGATACATAGAATCCAAAACTTTTTCAACTATGTGGAAATGGATATGGAAAATGCTTCCGTTAGACTTGAGATTGGGGGTACAAATTTCCTGCAACAGCCCTAGGATATATCCGTTTCAAATTTCTAGAAAATTAGAACTACGATGTATGAACCTTCCCTCTCTACGTGGTGCACCCTACCGTTAAATCAAAATTTGTTTAATATAATTTTATTGTGCATCTGGTACTCAATGATGCTTAAAATGTTCTATTTATGTTTGTTTCCAGTTCATGTTCGCCAAAAAAAGTTTCATTTGAGGTAGAAATCTATCTTTTAAATTGAGATGTTATATGTTATAATAAACATGTTAAATTTAACTTTTAATGTTATATTATATTTTAATTTTACAAAATTTAAAAGAACTGTGGAAATTATTTAATAAAGTACAGAACACCTAATTTTGGAATACATGACGTATGTTTAGGGGAATAAAAAAAAAGTCTGGTTTTGTATTTTGTATTTTGATCTTATTTTAACATGAAAATTTAACTATTATCTTCAATATTGCTTTTTAAAGTTTGTTTTTATTAGCTTAAATCATTTAATGCTGAAAAGATCCCTTAAATTTAATAAAATAATTATATTATTTAAAAGTAAAATAAAAAAAAAAATTTGCTTTCCTTTTTTTCGAAACATTCTTTAATGCTTCATATATTTTGTATTAAATTATTAATATTTATCCATTTTATTTATAATTCAATTTTTAGAAGCCCTAAATATATAAAATATATATTTAAACCGTTGTTGAGAAACTGATGGCTTTTTTAATCCTGAATTTATATCTATGTCAGTATTTAAATATTCTTTTTCTTCGTAATAGTGCATCCTCCTACACACTGACAAGAGCACCCCTCTTTGACATTCAGGAGAAATGACCAGTGGGCCTAGAGACTCTCAGCAGGAGAGGAAGTATAGCGCAACTTGCTCTCCTACTGAGAAACATTTAGTTGGTCTACTGATTCTAAAGACAGACTTTCTCAGCTTAGAAAGAATATATTTATTGCAAACTTGTGTATTAGTTGGCTTACAGACTCTCACCTGGAGAGGAAGTATATTTCGCGCATATAGGGCGTAGCTGAATATTTTGTTTTTGACCTAGAAGTGGAATTTTTCCACTTCCGAATTTATATTAATCTGTCTTATGAAGCAGGCAAAATGTTTAACTATTTCGCATGCACCTAAAATATTAAAAATAAATTAGCGTAATTTTATTTTTCGAATACTAACGTGTATATTAATAATACTACTAATATTTTTTGTGCAATACTAACCAATACATTGATGTTATTAATAATTAAAATATTAATAAATACAATTTTCAAAAATTATCCAGCTGAATTTAATTAAGAATATCGAAATTGATAAATTTTTAATTTAACACGTATTTTTTTATTTCTTAACATGAATAGATAATCACTATTTTTTAATTTTAAAAGAATTAAAACATAAAAAAACTGTACAAATATTTTTTTAAAGTCGCCACTAAAATTAAAATATAAAAGATTAAAATTTTCGAAGACGAAAAAAAAAAAAAAAAAAAAAAAGCTCTCGGGGACTAACTCAATTAAATCAGTCGAACAAAATCTCATTCAAACTGAAAATAACATCGTTTTATGCAAACAATATAAAATACAAAGAAAGCAATTATGAAAAGAAAAACAAATATTGGTTTTACTTTTGAAAGAAAAAATGTGCTAATGTTTATATTTAAAGAGCATTGACAAAAACACCAGATTAGAAAGAACCAAAAGCACAAACTTGCTTAACATTCAATGAATAATTAAAAGTAAAACTTTGCAAATTTCAAATCCTTTGACACAAAAAAATACTGCTTAGTTTGCCGGTAAAAACACGAAACATATAAATCAGCACAAAAAAAATGGCGTTTTTAATTCCTGTTTTCTAGAGAGCATCATTGCAAATGAATTGTTTTCAGATATTCAAATGACGCCCAAATCTGTACTTCTTTTTCACAAAGGACAAACAACATCCGATGTATTTCTCACCAAAGCAGCCAACCGCTGTCGAATTCAGATGCCCAAGATATAAAGATCTCCAAGACGAAGTTTCAGAAGAAAAATAGCGCCAATATTTTTTTATTCAATCCAGAAATGTTCCAGATAAGTTATCGATGCCGTTTAGTATTGAAAAAGTTTTTAGTTTTTAAGAGTTAAACCAGAAAAAATAATTTTTTTCTTTTTTGACAGAGCCAAAGGAAAAACGTTTGATTCCCGGGGACTACAGCAATGTCTTTTTTTACTTTAGTAAGAAGAATGGCATAAAATGGTACCTAAACAGTGAATGATTCTTTCGCTAGTAACCCATTTTAAAGTTTGACCGCACCTTTTTTTTTTACTTGGCAATAGTTTATTTTTAAGGAAATTGCATCAATTCAGCAGTATATGTTACGTTATACATCTGTATATTTTTTTGGGGTTCATACATTTCTTATTGGGACGTGTTTCTTTTTCTTTGAAGTTTATAAAGAATTTGTGGACGTTGTTGTTGTTTGTCTTCTTCCTTAGAGTCTTATGAAACACACAGTATGGTTAAAATGGAGATGTAGTAAGGAGAAAATATATGATAAAGTATGGTTAAAAGGGAGATGCAGTATGGTGGAAATATACGATTCAGCATGGTGAAAATATATGATACAGTATGGTGAAAATATATGACTTTAAAATAAAAATTTGTGAAATCAATGTATTTTAGAATTAGTCAACATATAAATAACAGGAAATATACAATTATTTTCTGTTATGTAAATGTGATGAATTGTGCCTGATGGCCGAGTGACTAAAGATCTGGGGCTTGGTACCAAAGTTTTCGGGTTCGAATACCGGCGGTGCAAAGGATGTTTGCAGTGGTTCGGAATCCATTTTAAACCACAGTTCCTGGTCTAACATGGCTGTTGGGCATAAGGCTGGGAACCCTGCCCCATAAAAAGAAAACATATCCTGTCTTGAAATCTGCCAGTAGACAGATGGCCTTGACCCACCATGGGGATATTGTGCCTTTGAAAAAGAATATACGTGGGGATTAGGAAAACACATAGTTATGCATTACAATCTTTTTCTCAAAAACAGAATGAATTATATTTGACTCATGTGGAGGAACAGTTGCAGTTACACACTTCGCAGGAGTTATACTAGGAAAAAGATTGACTTACTGGAAACGGCGTATTGAAACGAGAAAAATACACTTTCCCGTTTCAATATATAAAAAAAAGGCACTTACTCTTACACGTATATATGAAACAATGCTGGCACACATATTGCTATACCCCATCATAAAGATGGCCTTTTACCCACGAAATGGCTGATATATCCTAAGAAAGTTTTATGTGATTAAAACCGTTATCACGTTAAAATATCATAAATTCTATAATTATAACACCCCAATTTTCCATGATAATGCATTATCTGTAAATAAATGTATCGATATGCAAACATTTGGCAAGCCTTTTTGCCGTTTTAATCTCTGAAAAGCCATCCATCCATTAAATTCGACCTCCAGTGGAGATTACCCGCAGAAGGAAGTGCGGAGGAAAACCATCCATGTCAGAGATGAGATCCATCGGGAAATGATCGAAGTGGGACATCATATCAGAGGGGCATTAGGCAGATAAATGTTACACTTAATGGTTCACGGTTCAGTGAGTGATCTTGAATCTTTTGCATGGAGCTTAAGCAAAAGATGTTTTGTATGTTATCTTTATGATATCTAGTCCAAAACGTAAAAATGGTTAGTAAAAATTTTTAATGTATATAATCTTTGATAACATTTATACAGTATTTAAAAGTTTAAACCTCTATGGAACGCTCATGTATTATACACTCAGGTCCACAAATTAAGGATAATGAAGTTCAGGCAAAGAAAAGAGACAGAAGCAAAACAAATTTGACTTATTTGTAAAGACTATTTATTAAACAAAAGGTAAAGAGCAAAAAAGATGCTATATGTTTGACATAATTAATAAAAATTGCGATTTTTACTCCCTGGAGCAAATTTCAAAAAAGAACCTATTTACTAAAAATGTATAACATGGTTAATATGATGGTTAATATGGAGTATGTCTCCCGGACGATGCAATATAGGCCTTAGAACGCCTAGGCATGCTGAGTATCAAATTATCAATCTGATCTTGGGAAATATTACGCCACTCATCAAGCAATGCCCTCCGAAGTTCCGGTTGACAGGTGGGAGAGGGTTGACGGGTTGCAATTCGTCGGCCAAGCATATCCCACACATGCTCTATTGATTCAAGTCCGGTGAGTATGCTGGCCAATCCATACGGGTGATATCCTCCAATTGAAGGCATTCGTCTACAATGTTTGCACGGTGAGGGCGGGCATTATAATATAAATAAACATTATTCAAACTGCAAAATAATTAAAAAATATTGTTTATAAAAAATTATTAAAAAAAATTAAAAATTTATTTAAAATAAATAAACTAATTGATTAATAAATTAATTACTGTAATGTGCAGGTTGGTAAATGGATTGTAACTGGGTGTGGTGTGTTGATGTACTTGAGGCACAGGTTGGAGAACTCACAGCTCTATTGACACATGCACAAATACAGTACACATACAATACAACAATACAGCACTCATACAATACAACTACACACAATATTTAACCGGTTTAAATACATATAATTACAGATTTCTGAAAAGACTCCAATGCTAAGTAGAAAACCCGATACTTAGGAATGGGCAGGGCGAAATATACTTCCTCTCCTGAACGCTATAGGGCACGCTGTTGCCTCTGAGTCGCAGGAAGTACGCATTATTAAATCCAATTAAAATTAAAATTTATTATTATTTAAATGTTATTATTATTTAAATTTAATGTTATTTAAATGTTTTAAACAAGTAATCGATTAATTAAAAATGTAATTAAACTAATATGCATAATGTCGTAAAATTAGTATTATTTAAGAATATATTACGGTTACAGTGACATTCAGCATAATTTAAACCTCTATGGGATTAATATTGTAAGGCAATTTTTTATCCCACTTGGTCGACAGCACCATCTAGAATCTAGACCAAATCCAAGAACCCGTGTGGTCTAGAAGAATGTGGGGAACGGGGGTAGCTTCTTTTGCGAGGGACCACCCGTGGGTAGAAGTTTGATTTGGCTCCTGTGACGCTGAGAAAGGGGGCGTCGCTTTTTGGGAAGTCTTTTAGGGGTAACTATCCCTCATTTACGCATCGTATGGGAAAAGTCCAGAAAACCCTCACCATCTCCTAACGAGGTAAGTTACTGAACGCCACAAAAGCCATCGAGTCGCCACATTTTTGACGTGCCTACAACAAAGCCGCCAGCAGATTGAATTTTCGACCTAATGCACACTAGCGGAGCGCATTGTCACTAAGTTCAGTTATGCCTTATTCTTGCATTTTGTAGCGCTGAGTTATTAATTTGTATAAAATTTTTACAAAGATAATAAAATTAAAAAATAGTGGAAACAAAGAATAACTTGTGCTCCTCCCCCTTAACAGGCAAGGAGGGAAGTGCTTTCCGGGAGGACTTTTAGGAGGAAAATTTGCCAAAATTTTCGAAAAATGAAATTTCTGTTTTTGGGTAAAATGTGAAAAACTAGTACGCCCTGAATTCATGAAATATTTTTATTCGTAAAGTAACTTATTTGTTTTTGAATTTTTATTGTTTTTCTAATTATTTTGTCTTTCGAAAGAGAAATAGCCTTTCTAAAGAGAACCTTCCTTATTTTAGAAAGTTCATCCTCAAATTGTATAGAGATAAACGTTTTATTTAGTGTAAAAATTTTATTTAACATAAAACATGTATTAAAACAACTAACAAAACTCATCCGTTGTAAATTATAGTTTAAATCCTGCTCACTGCCACTTTTAACAGTAAGATATTCTTAAAGAATATTAATTTTTGCGTCATTATACTGATTAGTCTAATTACCTTTCAAATGAATCGATTATTCGCCTCCTAATTGCTAAAGCAAAATAAATATGCGGTTAAACGTAAAGCTACAAAAATGAGAACCTTATTAAGAAATTTTATTCTGTTGCCAGAAAGTTGCTTCCTCGCCGACACCGCTGTTGACGACGTTTTTAATTCAATTCGTTAATTGCGTTTCATAAAGGGAGCTCAGAAAACAAATTGGACGATGTAAAATAACACGAGTTTTATATGTTTATAATTACAGACAGAAAAATTAAACAGCTTCCTAGCATTAAATCTCAATATTTTTCTTTTTTGGAATGAATGGATACTTTAGTCTAATATATCCGTGTTTATTTCTTTAAGGATCAAAATGTTTTGACTGCTGTAATTTAGATAAGAGCTTCGGTTATCCAAATTTTTAGCCTAACTAATTTAAATTAAGATAAATTGACGTTAATTAATCCAACAAAATAACTGCAATTAGGTTTGAATTATATTTAGATGGTAATAGCCTTAATTTCAGCACTTTTCGCAGTTTTTGAACTCTTATAGTTAACAAAGAAGAAAGACATTTAGCGTAAAATATCACGATATAATAAATTTAAGTTGGTGGATTTTAATGTTGGGTATTTTGAACTGAGCTCTTTCAAAACTGGAACGATAGATACGCAAAATATTATTGCTGCTCATAGCACACCACTGGACGTTTGTACAATCGGTTCCATATTTTGCCTTCGTAATTTGGAACGCACTTCCTTACAATGTATACTTGAAAATTCGCACCTTCGCTCGTTTTTATTTGGCGACTTGTTGACTAGCACTCTGGCCATGGGTACCATAAGCTTCAGATTCGAATCCTGGCAGTGGCATGGACGTTTATTAGCAATTTGGAATCCGCGTTAAACTATTGGTCCTTGTCTAATTAGCCTAAAGTGCACAAGAAATGACCTGAGGCCGTTCATTCTTCAGCCTTTGCTGAGAGGGTCATTGATATTGACAAATCAAGTATTGTGAGAGTGTCTAACAATATTTCAGTTTTCGTGTTTTTCTCGTCTTTCTAGAGTGATCGTGGCTTACATATTCTTGACATTCTGTTTTTCCTGGTTTAACCCTTTTATCAACACTGTACAGTGCCTGACTCGTGACTCAGTGGTAACGAACACTTCTAGTAAGCATTAAGGCTAAGGTCCAATCCACTGGAGGTATTTGTTGTAGACACTGTTTCAAAAACGAAGAGACTCGATGACGTTTGTGATGTTTCGCATCTTGCATCGTTAAGGCTCGTGCTCACCAAAGGCGAGAAGATGCAAGCGAAAAATTTGACCAATCACTAGCCTCACAGCGGTCGCCTGAAACCGGTTTGCAGTCCGCTTCAAGTTGGAGTTGCCCAACTTTCAACTCGAAGCGGTTTTTCACTAGGCGTAATGCTAATTCTGACGTTTCGCTATGAAGGGGTCGAAAAAATTTTGTCGCTTGCCTCTTGAATCTTCACGTCTCTCGCCTCGGTGGGAACGAGCCTTTAGTCGGACTTACTAGTGGGGAGTTTTTTCCGAGTTTTCTCCCATAGTACACACAAATACGGGGTAGTCCTTTCAGAAAGCACTGCCCTCATTCTTCAGCTATTGGAAGCCAAGTCAAACTTTTACCAACGGGTGTTTTATCACAAAAGAAGTTTCCTCCTTCCTTTCTATCCAGGAGTAGACTATTCATGGGATGTCCTTCCCGCTGTACCGGACACTGAGGATTAGTCATAACAACACAAGACACTGTACAGTGGCGGCATCGCTGCACCCGAAATGGAAAATGTACCTTCGATTTGATTGCCCTGATTCTTTTAGTTTAATAGCATACCTTCTCTCTAATGTTCGCATGTGTTCTTAATGAGAAAAACATATGCAATATTGGTTAAATTATTGTGTTTATTAGATGAGATAAAATTAGAATAGAAATTATGAGATTTGAATTAGAATTTTTAGTTTTTAAACAACATTCGAATGCTAATTTTTAATTTCCTGGGTAACAACAGTTAATCATTTTCAAACCTGATCTAAAGCCATTTCTATACGGAATTTGATTACTGTCAAGTAATATCTTTTAGAATAGAGTGTATTTTGACAATAAGCAATTAGTTAAATCGCATTAAATACATGCTATTACCACGTATAAAATGCATACATGCAAACAATAATTAAATTCGAGTTAACAGACGAGACCAGCTGAATAAATTTGTAACATCGTAACATCTGTTTTTCGAAGTAACCATAGAATGCGAGTAAATAAGAAAATTAAATTGCATTTACATTTCTTTCAGTAAAATTGAATTTGAACACTAATAATACAATAAAAATTGTTCTTAACAATTTAATAATATTCACAGAAGATAATATTTCATTTAAACTTCTTTTTACTTGCTTTACAAAAACTCATCTTACATTTCTTTTTAATTTGCATTTACTCTCCGAGACAATTGTAAGATTATTTCGAAATAGCATACATATTTACGATTCCCTGGACACTGTGACATTTTTTCCGAAAACAAAATTAATTTCACTTACGAAACAAAATAAAGTATTTAAATTTCTCATTTTTTTTATCATTAAAAAGAAATATTCCTTCGATTTTCTAATAATAACTCAATTTTTTAGGGAAGTAATGGAATTTTATTATGGCAATTTAAACAGTTTCTTAAAAAATTGGAGTAACTGCTTTGTTAAAATCTGCATAAATGTTTTTTTTAGTTTCTTTATTTTAATAGCTCGCTCTTTTTAAAGAACTTAAACAATTTTTTTTTTATGAATTAAATAAGATCCGTATTAGGCTAATGCCTTAAATAAATTTTTGAATTTCATGGCAAAAGATCCCTTGTGCTACAGATATGTATTATTATGGCAATAAAGCATTTTATTCAATAAAAAGTTTTAATTAAAAAGTTATTTATATTTCAATATATTTTTAAATATGTAGCTGATTCTAGTTCAAATTTTAATTTGTTATTTTCAATAATTGATTTTGGGATTTTTAAAAATGATTGTAAAGGCATATTATTTGTTAATTAAATATATTTGCTTCATGGCTCTTGATTAAATTATTATATTCAATAAAATGAAGGTATTGTGATAATTACAGGAAAATTAAATAAATTGGTTAAGATTTTCCAGTATTTTTTTACAAGTTTTTAAACAGAAAATGAGTTCCACAATATACAATTCAATACACTTTATATATTTTAATAAGCCAGACTCGTCCAGGCGTAACCGACGATTTGGCTATTGTGTTGTTTGGCTATTGACTGTGTCGTGTAACATCTCGAACTATATTGGACCTACAACAGCTTCAAGAAGAGGGCCACTTTCATATATATATATATATACAGAACTCTGTTTATTACAAATTATTAATTATTTACAGAAAAATAATAAATAAAGAATTCAGTTTGATACGCAAGCGTAGTTCACTCGAAGGGCAGACATTTTCAGAGTTCACTAGTCTACGATGAATCTCATTTACCAGTTTGTGGAAGACCTCCATTATCACGCCATGACACACGAAATCACAAGGAGTTTTGTGTGTCATGCCCGTGTGATAATTGAGGTCTGCCATAAACTAAAGTAAGAAGTAAAGAAAAAAAAAAAAACACTTTTGTTAACTCGTCGAACACTCACTTTTATTCTCCAAAAACCTTTCTTTAAGGAAATCCTTCAGGACAGGGGGCAGGGGGCTTCAGCTTCCCTAAAGCCTCACTTCTCATTGGAGTCAATACTTCTTTAGTCATGGTCTATCATCAATCTCGGTGCAATACAGTGCACGGCGTAGTCCATATTGCATCTGTAATTGTTTCTGACCTGTGAAGGTCGAACAGACAATTGCTAATTTCATGAGGTCTCAGTATCCATGACACTGATTATCGGCTATCAGATTTGAGTGACAGGTTGTTTTCGTTAGTACAAAATACTAATTGCATGTAATATTATCCACATCCTCGCTTATCTGATGTGAAATTTGAGAGGTAAGTTATTATTATGTATTTGTTAATATACTTTCCTCTATTCTGAGAACGAAATTTTACAGCCTATAAGGTTTTACGTTAAAAATATTTTTATTTTTATTCATTCCCGATATGTTTATACTGTAGTGAAATGAAATTTTTGCGATAATAATTCTTAGAAGAATAAATAAAACTAGTTAAGATATTTCTAAGTCCTTTTTTCACAAGCAGAAGAAGATAAATTTAGATAAATGCATTTTAATGCACTTGTTTTTTATAAGCCAGACCCATCTAGGCGTAACCAACTATTTGGTGTTTCTAACCTCAGTTAAAGAAAAAAAAAAATTAATACTACGTCTATAATTTTTCACGTTGAAAATATATTTATTAATTATTCATTCCTAAAATATTTATGCTAGAGTGAAATGAAATTATTTTACCTTTAATTATCATAGTGCATAATTGCATTCAGTCACGATAAGTTTTCTGGTACTTTAATTAGTTTATGAAATAAAGAAAGACGGAATAAAATGAATATAACTATCTATTATTGATACGAGTTTTATAGTTTTTAGGAGCTCAATGCAATATTTATTGCATAATTTAGTTTTGTTTCTAAGCGGCAAAATTATAATTAGATGTAATTTTTTATTTTACATCAGATATATTATGATGCCGTATGATATTTTATGAAAAATCTACAGGCAACTAGGAAAGGTTTGTCGTTTCCAGAAAGACTTTCTGGGGAAATTCCATCTCATTTATGTATCGCATGAGGAAATCTGAAACATTTCCAACAGGAAGCCCTATTTCCAATTCAAAGATAATTGCTTTGAATAATAATAATGATAATGATGTCTTAATAAAGATGTCTCAATCATTATCAAGACAGTAACTGTAATGCATGCGATAGTGGATTTGAATCTGCACTCCTGTGCATGTGAACCTCGGGCCACAACTTGTGCTATTTGGTATGCTTTAATTTTATTCATTGCCATAAAAATTAAAACACGATGAAGGAATTGTCAGAACAAATTGTAATTTTATGCATATGTTTGTAAATGATATAAGTAAGTGATTACAAATAAAATATAAAAAAGATAATTTATTGAAGAAAAGCTCACAAAAAAATACAGGATTAGAACCTCGTTGGGTCTCGTTTAGGCCATTAGCTGAAACGTAAGATGCAATGACGTTTAAGGATACTGATTTGTTTTGGCGCCCTGGGACATCATATTGCACAATCACAGTAAGTTTGCTTCTAACAAAACAAAACTCCTACGCTGCAAAGTCATTTCACAAATTTTAACAGGTGAAAATTCTGGTGATCGAGTGGACCAAGGAAGAGGGCTAACATTAAAGAGACAGCCCTCTGTCACACTTTGCTCTGTACAGCTGAGATTTATTATTCAAGAAAAGGCCTCTAGATAGATGCAACATATGTGTCTCGAACATACAGTTGTTGGTGTTTAAGGTTTCTAGGGATGGTTTCTAGGGATGGCCATAATAAATTAATAGGCACGTATTTATCTTTATTAGATTTGAGGAAAATAGACGAAGGGATCTTCAAGTTATTTATATCAAATTAGAGGGAAATATTAGTTCAGCACAACTTTCAAAAATTGTTATTTTTTAACAATTTTTGAAATAAAGAAACGTTTTTCCTGCTTTTGTTATTTTTTTCTTAAGCTTAATATTTAAATTGTTTTACTTTTTAAAATAAGAATTATATTATAAAGGCATTTTTTTTATTATATATAATAAAAATTATTTTCCTCGGTAAAGGGCTTATAATTTGAAATGTAATTTATTCAAATAAATATATTTGTACTGAATACATGACTATTTTTATATAATTCTTCATCTTCTTCATTGTCTCAACAACCTCATTGTAGTCTACATAATTTATATAGCCAAAATACAATTTATTTTTGTTCTTTTTACTATTTAATTTTAACCAAAATGCCATGTACTATATTCATCAAATAAAAGAAAAGAAGACTCACTATTTTGACCAAAAAGTAAGATTAATTATTTTTTTCAAAAACGCTTTATTTATTCTTCCAAATTTATTTCAACGCCATCAAAGTAATCCCCTCCGGACAAAATACACTTATGTCAACTTTTTCTAATCCTCAATGCATGCTAAAAAGTCATGGGCAGGGGATGGTCTTCAAAGCGAGTGGCGATTCACGTTGAATCTCTTCATTTGACTCAAAACGTTGTCCCCGGAGTGGTCTTTTGAGTTTAGGGAATAGCCAAAAGTAGCACGATGCTAAATCAGGTGAATACGGTGGTTATGGAATGATATGGATTTAATTTTTGGCAAAAAAAGTTACGAAGAATCAATGCAGAGTGAGCTGGCGCATTGAGTGTTTTTCGTTACCAATCGAGATTTGACACGTTTGATTCCCAAAATGGAATTGACCGATCCTTTTGAAAATCCAATATCATCAACAAGGTCTCTAAGCAAGCACCAAATCTTTAATTTTTTGGGCGTGAGTTTCTTCGGTCGAAGTTGACGATCAACCAGAGGGCTCTTCGTCTTCAACGCGTTCTCTGCCTTCTTTGATCTGTTTATGCCACTTCTAAACATTTCTTTCCGATACAGGAATGCTCACCGAATACCTTCTGCAACGTTCTATACATTTCCGCAAACAAAATTTAATGCGTATTCTTTGCTCAATTATTTCAGACATTTCAAAAATAGCCAGAATCAGTTTTAACGTCTCGCAAAGCCAAGCGTAACTCAAACACTAATGAATATTTTGATGCCAAATTTCACACAGATGTCAAGGACAGTACCAGCAACCTAAAAAAAAAAAAGTAAAAACAAAAGCAAAAGCCCAGGAGAAAATTCCATAACCCCCGGGAATTTTAAATTGAAAATTTGTCTTACTTTTTGGACACAGTACTATGGTCTATTATTGAATGCTTTTAAACTTAGGAAATCATTGCTTAAATTAAAACTATAACATGGAATTGTTCTTTAACACATTAGTATAAGATATTATAACAATACATATATAATTTTGTAAAATCAAGTTATTGTAATTAAAATTACCAGGAATAATTTTGCACCATTTTTTAAAAAATAACGGGGAAAAAAATATAAATATGGAATGCATTAATTTAATTTAATTTTTCTTTTTTAGCGCTGAGGGGTACCTTCTAAAGGATTGCAGAAAAGGTTTGCAGTTGAGTAAGATTACATATTTTCCTATATTTTAATGATAAGAATTTAAAAAGAAAGGATTGCAGTTGATTTTAAAAGATACATTCTTATTTTATGATCTTTCATGTGTACTACAACGTAAAAAATGTTTACTGCTATTTTAGAATTATTTTTAACAATAATCCTCTTCCAACAAATCTTATCCTTTATTAAATACAAATAATCTCTGTCTAGCTTAGTGAGCTCTGCCTGTGAGTGTCTTCCTAGCCGAGTGACTTAAGCTCGTTGACACAGGTTTCGGGTTCGAGTCGGCGGTGCCATGGATACTTTTAGTTAGTCGAAATCCACTTTTAGGTCGTAGGCCTTAAGCCTCTAATATGACTATAGAGCGTTGGGTGTAGGACTGACAACCTACCCCGTAAAAAGAAAACATCTCCAGTCTCGAATTATGCCAGTAGGCAGACGGTCTTGGCCTACCATGGGGCTGTTGCACCAATGAAGAAGAATAAATAAAAGACAAATAATTATAGGTTTGTGGATGGACATCCACTTCTGAGCCAAAAACTGAAACTCAGCTATGCGTAGAATTGCATAAAATATATTTCATCTCTGGGTGAGAGTCTGTAAGTCAATTTCTTAGCTGGACCGCAGTGTGCGCGGTACTTCCTCGCTTGTGACAGCCTTGAGGCCGACTGACTGTTTGTCCTGAACGCCACAGAGGGACGCTCTTACCATGTGTAGGAGGAAACATGGTTGCAAAATTAAGAACATAGTACAATATTTAAATAAAAAATTACTGATAATTCTTAAAAACTGAACTCTGCAAATTTCAACATAATGTATGAACATTCGGAAACGGAAGAATAAACTCAGGAATATGAAGGTGGTTCATGAAGAATGAATTGTTCAAGAATCTTTAAAAATATAGAAAAGTAAGATGAATGCAGTCGTAAATGAAGAACGAAGTATTCTCATTTCTACAAGAAACGTTGTCATATTCAGTACCCAAAAGAATATATCAAAGTTTGAAAATTCTAAGCTTAAATGAAAAATGAAGTATCCCAAATTCTACAAGAAACACTATAACATTCAATAACCAAAAGAATGTATCAAAGTTTGAAACTTCTAGGCATAAAAGAAGAATGAAGTATTTCAAATACAATAAGAAGCACTTATAGCCCAATATGCATGGGAAAATGGCAAAAGTGATAAATAGGAAACTTCAAGAAGAAAGAACTGATCAACACATTACAAACACTTATAGCCATTGGATATATAAATGTTTAAAATCTCAAGTCAAAACATAAAAAGTGATTCAAAACTATACTACATAACACTTCAAGCAAAAGCCAAATTCTCCAGAAAATTCCTGAGAGATTAACGTTATTCATGAGTCATTTCAAGAATTAAGGGGCTCAAAGTATCATTTTCACCATAATTTGCAATGGGGTTTTATTTGCTTGACTCTCATTTTCGGATAACGCCACGGACCCCTAACCAAGACAACATCATGTTCACACATGATAATAAAATAAAAACCATTAATTTCGTTATTTCTTATATATTTTTTTATGAAATCAGAGTTTCAAAAAAATAAGTATTGTGCCTACCTATGTAAAATGACGTATGTTTTCCGAAATTTTACGATTTCATATCTGGCCGTATTGATTAAAATGCTAAGCCAGATGGATAGCTTTAATTTGAAAATTGTTTCCACCATTTTTTTAAGGAGTACCTTTGAAATAAAAATAAAAAGAAAGTTTATAATTCTTAGATAGTGTCAAAAATTAATTTCATATCAAATAAGCAAACCTCTTCACTTTTATTACATATATTTCGAGATCTTCAAGTACTTTCTTTTGAGTACATGTACAATGTACTTCATGTGCAATGCTTCCTTGAAATGAATCCTCACCATTTTTTTAAGTGTCGTCTTCAGAAATACTAAAAAGCAACTGTAAAAAAATTAAAATGCATGAAATGAGCAAAGTTGGTGTTTCAATGAGCGAAGAGTACTTTAAATCAAGTAGATTTAGATTCAATATGTTTTCCATGTAAAAAAAAAAAAAAAAAAAAATCTTCAAACTCATTTAGAAATATTTCGATACATAGTTTGAGGTATTTTAAATTCAATATAAATAAACGTGTAAAAATTAAATCTGCTTTGTTTAAAGGGGTGTTTTTTTTTTCATGATTTTGAACAAGATAATTTTTTAAAATTACTATGACAATTATTTATATTCCTAAACGACAAACAATTCCCCAAACATAATTAGTCTAAAAATACAGTTAAAATAAATTTCACGATTTTTAATAAATAAAATTATATTGCAGTATAGTTCGGAATATAAGGCGAGAATGTGATTTTTAAAATTTGATCAAATTTTCAAACATTTTTATAAGCCATAATAAAAAAAATATTTTAACATTCAAATGAGGACGAAATTATTGCCAAACAGATATAATGAATGGAATATTTTCCAATCATATAGCTGTAAAATAAAATGACAGACATTAGAACACGATACTATCCTAACCATTACAACTGTCGATAGTTAAAACTACAGTAATCTATCAGACTATTAGCACGTTGTTCCCATTTGGCTGTTGTCTTTTGTATGTGGCATCGTACACAAGACAACATCTGAATGGAAACAATATGCTAGTTTCCTTTTCTGTGCTATTTTATTTTTTATCTGAAATATGAGCTGAAGGAAAAATACTTATACGGCAATTATCAAACTACAGGTGATTGCGTTGAAAACTTTGCTGAAAATGTTTTTGTACTTTTTGGTTAACCAGACACAAACTTTTCCAAAGTCAGATTTTCGCAATGCACTCATGCCAACATTTTTTTGCCAATCCTCAATGCATGCTAAAAAGTCATGGGCAGGGGATGGTCTTCAAAACTCGCGGCGATTCGTTGAATCTCTTCAGTCGACTCAAAACGGTGTCCAAGGGTGGTCTTTTGAGTTTAGGGAATAGCTAGAAGTCGCGCGGTGAGAATACGGTGGTTGTGGAACGATACGGGTTTAATTTTTGGCGAAAAAGTCACGAATCAATGCAGTGGGGAGCTAGCGTATTCAGTGTTTTCGGTACCAATCGAGATTTGACGCGTTTGAGGCCCAAAACATCTTGACATTCCAACATCATCAACAATGTCTCTAATTTCAAATCGACGGTTTGCAAGCACCAAATCTTTAATTTTTGGACGTGAGCTTCATCGGTTGAGGTTGAGGGTCGATCAGAGGGCTCTTCGTCTTCAACGCGTTCTCTGCATTCTTTGAACTGTTTATACCGCTTGTAAATATTTCTTTCCATATAGGAATGCTTACCGAATGCCTTTTGCAACATTCTATTCACAAACAAAATTTAATACCACTTTGCTCAATTAATTCAGACATTTTCAAAAATCGTTGGAATTAGTTTTAACGTCTCACAAAGCCAAGCGTAACAAACACTAATGAATATTTTCACGTAAAATTTCATAGAGATGTCAAGGACAGTGCCAGAAACCTAAAAAAGAAAAAGAAATTGGAATTCTATAAGCCCGGGAATTTTAAATTGAAATTTGGTTATATTTTTGGACACAGTAGTATACATATATATTTTCTTTTCTTCCGCCTCATTCTTATTAATTGGGAAACATTTTTATAGCATATAAATTTTATCAATTTATTAGGATTCATTCATTTATTATTTATATATTCAAATACATGATACATGAAATCGCTTAGCAAACAAATAATTTTCAGTTTAATCAATTTCCATCATTTAAGTTACATAAAAACTGAAATGGAAAATATTTTATCAATGCTATTTATAAATTCTTTAATTATTATCAATATATCGTCTTCTAAAAGCTCTAGTTATTTTGCGCTTATTAAAAAATAATTAACGAAGCCTTGCTGGACTTTAAATTTTAAAGAAAAATTGGTTAAGTATGTGAGATTCAAAGTATTCTTTAATTAATACTTCTTATTTTATAATTTTTTTATTATTAATTATTTTTATGTATGATTCCCACAAAAGAAAATATACTTTCTTAATTTTTTTTGCATAATACATATAAATAGTAACATTCAATAATATTATTTTCGCTTATGCAGCAAAATGCATGAGAGCAGTCGTTGATGAAGATTAATTGAATAATACAGTATAGTAAAAATTGGTTAGTTGCAGACGTATACCATTTAGTCTTAATTTCTAAAGAATACAAAAATGATTACATAATATATATATGTATGTATTAAAAACATTAATTAAATCAAAAGTTTCCTGTTATTCGTGTTTTCGCAGCAATTCTTGTCTAACATGAACGTTGTCATATGTCATCTTCTTTTCGGTTTTTCAGACACTCTTGCTATTTTTATAATTATCATTTGAATAGACTTGATTTGCATACATTTAAATCATTAAATTACTCAAATGTACTTTCTGACATCAAAAGGAAAAAGAATATCACAAATATCTTTATTATTTGTTATTGCAACATTTTGTGAAATTCAAATCAAACGATTTCAATAGGCTGACATTTTTATTTGAAATGATTGTTTTCTTCTTGTTTCCTGTTTTATGTTATTCACTGAAATTCAAAGAAGACGGCATTTGTTCATTTCTGATGAGTCGTCTTTCATTTCATAATTTAATAATTCGTTTTATTTTCTGTATGGCATTGTAAATAAATAGTTCTTTTTTTGGCTACATTTATCATAATTCTACTTGAACAGATTATGTTGTGGTATTTGAAATATATTTATTTTCAATATATATCGACAAACAACAAATTTACTAATGCTGCCGTAAGAAATTTGTTAATTAAGCTGTAATAAAACTTATATAATTTCAATTAGTGTATTATTTTAAAAAACACTTATTCCAAGAAAGTTGTAGCACGTGGATCGTTAAAAATTTCATGATTTTCCATTTCGTTAGGAATAAATAGTACAGCCAACTCCTGATAAGTAATTGTAGGAAAAAAATTCTTTTGGATATTACTACATTATTTTTAAGTCATTACTACCTTACTTTCAAGTCATTACTACCATTTACTTTTAAGTCATTATTACCTTACTTTTAAGTCATTACTACCTTACTTTTAAGTCCTTACTACCTTATTTTTACGGTGGAGGGACATGATAAAGCCGTGGTCAAAAGTTCTTCTATTGGGCTCCTGGAGATGAAGGAACGGTAGGAATTCCTAGATAACACCTCTATTAAGGAGTTTGTTCCAAATTGATAATTCAATTCTGTCAGACTAACAGCAAAGCAGTATAGGTGAGTACAGTGCTAAAGTCCTTTATAATGCACCCTGAAAAATGCTGAATCTGATACATGAATCCTAATGCTCACTCAATTCATAATTCATGGTTTACTTGGAGGTTATTCTCTCCTATTGATTCCTTTACCTCGTAACATGAGGGATGAAGAATCTCCCAGACAAGACCAGGAAATACATTCCCTGCAGAAATTGCCCCCAAAGCTTTCCTAACACCTAAGCACATTCTAGAGTGCCCAGCACTCATTCCCCATGTTTTGCAATTGGGTATGGTGCCAATAGAGGCCAACTTAAGAGAAGTGCTGTAGAGCGAAGCGGCACCATTGCTATCGTGAAGACTTTTTGACTTGAACTAACTTTGATAATTATATTTAAGTCCATGGACACGATAACAACAACAACCTCGTAACATACAATTGTGGAATGGCCTTCGAAATCTGCGCTGCTAAAAATAGACTAGCGAACCGCTAGTCTCTCCCCCTCCCCACCCCTCTTGAAGGGTTCTAAGGAAAATATCTTCCCCAAAAGACTGAAAAGAGACCGCTAGTTCCCCTCCTCCTTCCTCGGGGGGAGGGTTCTTCCACAACCCCTGCTATCTACGTTGTGGATACTGATCGTAAACCTGTGGCACCAAATGCACGTTCTTTCTCGTTTTACTTTTAGCTAGCTAATGTAGAAATAATAACTAAAGATATTCTTAATATCTTTAGTTATTATTTCTTAAATATCATAAATTATACCTTAATGTTTTAAATTTAATATTTTATTTTTACTTTCTCTAGTACTTTTATGTTAGCATGTGCTAACTTTATGACCACTAACTATTTCTCTGTACCATGAATCCATTTAAGTTTAAAATAAAATTAATCATACTAAATTTTATTTTTATTTTTTACAGAGTTTTTACTCCAGTAATTATATCATGTTTTAAATTAATTAATTTTTTAAATTTTTTTTATTAAACTTTAATTTAATTTTAAAACTTATAGTGCTGCATTATCCATTTGATTCCTTAATTTTTATTACTTTTAAGTTAATGGAGTTTTAGTGACAGTCTAGTTGCAAAGGTACTCTTTGAAGAAATGTCTATTGCCGTTGCCTTGAAACAACATCATGACAGATAAAAAAAAAAAAAAAAAAAACCTATTGATTGTGAAAGATATTATTGTGTAATTTATAAATTAAATTTATTTTTACAAACATCATTAAAGATAAAAATTTTTTTACTAAAAATTAGTAATTTCAAATATGATATACAAATTACACATCAGAAATTTCAATTTATTATATTCAATATGATAATAAAAAGTCGTTATCTACAACCTATAGAGATAGTCTATTGCAGTGCTGATAAAATCAAGTTACATATCTATACATGCTGTAATGTCAGCACGCGGATGACAGAGGACTTGCAATTCCACAAGTATTATTGCAAGTATTAATGCATGCTTATTGGTATGAATTCCATTACAATTTATAGAACGACCATTATTTGTATTTGTGGGCACAGATATGTTTTTATATGACACATGTTTTATATATATGACATATGTTTTCTTATTTAATAAAACGATTTTATTATTACAACGACAGAAATTATTTTTACAGATCAAGTTACATATCTATCAAGGAATAAATAAGTGAATAAAAAAGTGTTTTCTTTACAAGTAAAAGACTTAAATGTTACAAATAAATGTAAGTTTTTTTAATTCAAAATAGTAATAAAATGTTGTTGTGAAGAAGACAGCAATAATAATCAATCATTTGTAAAAACGATCACTAAATAATTCCAGATATTGAAAAAAAAAAAACGCTTCTTGATTCATTTTTAAATGTTCTCCAAATTCACTTAAAAATCTAAGCCTAATTACTTAAGTGCTTTCAAATTCACTGGTCAAAGCGGCGAATAACTTCATCAAGATAGAGCCATATTTCCGCATATATAGATATATAATTGCATGTAAAAAAAAAAGCAGCACCCTACTTCTTACAAATTTGCAATAGTAAATGGTAAAAAAAAAAAAAATCAATTTTATCCGCTTGTGACAAGCAGGCATGCAAGAATCAGAGTTTGGTGCATTTCACTGAGTAACTTGTATGACATCTTTTTTGCCACAAATACAGCAATAGGATTTTTGCCAAAAGTTGCTGTTTGAGGAGGAATTGTAGGCACGTCTTCTAGCCAATAAACTCATCATGACGGCCTGTAGGATTGATTGGAAAAGTCCCTCACAGGTATACGGAGATTCTTCCATTAATCTCTGCATATCAACTGTCAAAAGATAGTAGCATGCTATTTTAAAGCGCGAACCAATATCTGCATCTTGTCTTTGTACCAAATCTTCGGCAGTTTTTATTTCCTCAATGGTGCCATCTGATCTCCAATGGAAGGAACTCAATACATCTAAATCCTCAGATATAAAATGTCTATGTTTTGTGTACCAATCAAAGACTTCTGTCGCCATAGAGCGAAGCACATCAATCAATGCGTTTTTCATGCAGGCAGGTATTGGTAAAGTGGATGCCAATTCTTCTCCTCTCTTTGCTATGCAATCAAGTGTCCATAAGGATCAACGAAACGATATCCTAATTTATGAAGGCATTTTTTGATGTCTGTTCTATTGAATATAAGAATAACCGTTTTTGTAAGACACATAAATTGAAGAGTCGATACGGAACCCGTATCCATTTTTTATTTCGTAAGAATTTCCTTCAATTTAATTATTTTTTACTTTAATTAATAAAATCTTCTCTGCAAAAATAATATCCAATATTCGGTACTTGTGATAAATCTGAAAATACAAAAAAGAGCAATAAGTGTTTTTAATATAAAAATGAAAAAACAATATTACATTTTTCAAACTAAATATTTATGATTATAATAAAAATGTATCTTTCATATAATGTCTTACTTGTTTTTAATTTAATTTCAACGTCCTTAAAAAAACCCTTAAAATTTGGGAGTGTACTAAGTGGAATACACTGTGAGTTTATTTAGTTATTTTTTTGCAATGGAAGTTAAATAATAATCAATTTTATAAAACCGCCATCTAAAAACAATATTTTCCAGGGAAAAAAATTCAAGACTTTGAGAGAAAAATAAACACTATTCTATATATGAAGAAAGAAACAAATTTTATGGATGTTGTAAGTAAGTAAGCAGTTTTATCACAAGTGGACAAAAAGCGATTCGACTACTACTTCTGTGTTTTATTTTATTATGCTCATTAGTAAAAGTTTCTCTGCAAAAATAATATCCAATATTCGGTACTTTAAATAAATCTGAAAGCGAGTTTAATATAAAAATGAAAAATCAATACATTTTTCAAAGTGAAATACTTATGCTTAGTAATGACATAATTTATACAATCTCGAAGCTGTTTTTAATTACTTGTCCTGAAAAATTAAAATACACTGTATTTGCTTTTAGTGTATGTATGGTATTTTATTGCACTAAATTTTATTTAATGCATGCGCTAAATAAACTAAGGAAAACCTTAAAATTTCGGTGGCTTAGGTTTGTCGCTCTACAGTCATCTTATGCACACTTTAGTCTAAACAGACCGGGACCTACAGTTTAAAGTGGATTCCGAACCACTACAAACACCCATGGCACCGCCGGGATTCGAACCCGAAGCCTGTGGTACCGAGTGCCAGAGCGCTAGCCACTCGGCCAATCAGGCCACACTTAAAAATTTAGTGCGGGCGGGGGGGGGATATAGTATAATGTGGACATTTTATTTATCACTGAAAGTTTAACAAAAATCAATTTTATAAAACAGTCAGCTAAAAACAATACATTCCAGGAATAAAAAAGGAGGACAAAACTTTGTCTGAGAGAAAAAAAATAAACAGTCTTCGATACATGACGAAAGAATGTTGTAAGTAAACAAGACTTATAGACAAAAAGCGATGCGCCCACTACTTCTTGTGAGTGGTAGTTGTGTTTGAGGTAGTAGTATTTAAAAGAAACTAGATTTTAGTTAAAGAAGTTTCATTGATTACATGATTGTTTGAAATTGGTTCTTTTTATGTTACACAGAAATTATTGTTTAAAATAGTAAATTTAACTTATATTGATTACAAAACATTAGAAAATATAACAAAAATTACTATTAAAAATAATAAATACAGAAATTTTATCAAAATCAATAATATAAAAACATTTAAGTAGAGAATTATATGTTTAAAGATCCTATAAGATATAAACTAAATGTGGAGCTTTAAATTAATTTATTATCATAGACCAATGAAATTGTTTAAACTAATATTTATCGATTATTGTTAAATAGAAGATTTACCAAAATTATAATAATAGTAATGCATTTTTGTATTTTTTTCTATTTTAATTATTATTATTATTATTACTACTTTTTATTCTCTTAATAGATAAAGTTATTTTATATTTAAATTGTTAGTAATAAATTATAACTTCCTACATATAATAATAAGAATCCTACATATAATAATTTTGAGAAGGAATAAAATTAAAAGTTGGCTTTAGATTCAAAATACTACTACTATTTTTCTTAGGAAACTGCAATAATAATTTATCATTAAAAAAATGACAATCTCAACATCCAGTATTTCAAAAAAGAGTTTTGTTTTCTTTGCTTTTAAATTTACAAGACACAAATAAAAATATTTAAACAACAAATTTATATAAAGAAATAGCATTTTCAACTTTTATTGGCACACAACTGATACAACAGCTTCTAAGTTACTGACATAATTTTTCTTACTTAATAAAACAATTTTTTATTCTTACAACGACATGAATTATTATTATGAAAAAACAACGTGTTTCTTTTAAAAAAAAAATACTTAAACAACACAATTGTTACAAATAAATGTAATAGTTTTTTTTTTTTTTTATTCAAAATAAGTAATAAAATGTTGTTTTGAAAACACAGCAATGATTATCAATCTTTGTAAAAAAGAGATTCTTTATTTTAATTTTTAAATGTTCTGGAAATTAACTCGAAAATCCAGCATTCACACTCTTGTAATAAGAGTACAAATCCAAGCCTAATTTCATAGCTGGTTTCAAATTCACTGGTCAAACCAGTAGCCAATATAATTGCATATTAAAAAAGGCAGCACCCTACTATTTACAAACTTGCAATAGTAAAATGGTAAGAAATCAATTGTGCCCACTTTATTCAGAACCCGATTTGCTTGACTCAGAGATTGGTCCATTTCTCATATTAACGCTCCTCGGATCTTCTCTGCCACAAATACAGCACTTGCAGGTAATTATCCGTGATTGCAGAAAGTTACTATCTGAGGAGAGAAATGCAGCCACGTTGTCTGGCCCTTAGACTGGCATGTCGGTCGTAGTCCCAAAGTCGCATACTCATATTCGCAGATTCTTCAATTATTCTCTCAAAATCATTTGTCAAACTATGACATAATTCTATTTTAAAGCGCGAAACAGCATCTGCATCTTGTCTTCGTACCAAGGCTTGGGCAGTTTTTAGTTCGTCAATAGTGCCATCTGATCGCCAATGGAAGGAACTCAGTACATCAAAATCATAAGATATAAGACACCTTTGTTTTATGTACCAATGAAATACTTCAATCGCCATAGATCGAAGCACATCCATCAATGAGTATTTCATGCTGGCAGGTATTGGCAAAGTTGATGTCAATTCATTTACTCTCTTTTTTAAGCAATCCAAGTGTCTATGAGGAAGACGGAAAAGGCATCCTAATTTATGAAGGAACTTTTTGACGTCTGTTCTATTGAATATACGAATAACCGTTTCCCGCAGACACATAAGTTCAAGAGGCTGTACTTCACGCGTATACTCTCTTTTTTTAGTGACACTTTTTAGTGACATGACACTTCCAATTTAGTTATTTATTATGCTAATTTCGAAAAGTTTCTCTGCAAAAGTAATATCCAATATTCGGTATTTGTGATAAATCTGAAAATACAAAAAGAGCAATAAGTGATTTTTAATATAAAAATGAAAAATGAGCATTACATATTTCAAGTTAAATATTTATAATTACAATAAAAAACGTATATTTTAAATAATCTCTTAGTTATTTTTAATTTAATTTCATCGTCCTTAAAAAATTAAAATACACTGTACTTGCCTTAATTTCATGGTGTGTAAACTAAAAAAAAAAATAAATAAATAAAAAGCCCTTAAAAGAGTGTGCTACATATAATACACGGTGGACTTTATTTATTTTTTGCAATGGTTTATTGGTTTATTTATTTATTTTTTAATTATAGTTTATTCATTTTTTTTATGTCAATTCCTATTTTTCATTATATTGCATAAAGTCCTTTATAAATAATTATCATTCATTTTTTTAAGTTTTATCTGGTGCCAACTACTGATAGATATATGCAACTTAAATCCAAAAAAAACTAAATTTAATTACTGAATTAATATTTGAAAAATCTGTATTAACATCCAGTGTCATGAACTAAAGGTCCAAAAAATGTATTTGAACTTGAGTGGATGAATAAAAAGTATTTTATGAACAATTGAAAATTTGAAGAAGATATATATAGGGAGAGTGTGAGCTAATAGAAGGAATTGAAAAATGAAAAATCAATATTACATTTTTCAAACTAAATAGTTATATTTATAATAAAAACATATATATTTTATATAATCTCATAGTTATTTTTAATTTAAATTCATCGTCCTTAAAAAATTAAAGTACACTGTACTTTCCTTTAGTGCATGGTCTATCAACTGAAAAAAAAGAACCCTTAAAAATTGGGATTGCGTCGCGTAGAATAAACTGTGGACTTTATTTATTTATTTTTTGCAATGGAAATTTAAAAAGAATCAATTTTTATAAAACAGCCATCTAAAAACAATATTTTCCAGTGGCAAAAAAAGGTAAGACTTTGAGAGAAAAATAAACTTTATTCTATACAAATAGAAGAAAGGAACAAAATTTATGAATGTTGCAAATAAGTAAGCCGTTTTATCATAAGTGGACAAAAAGCGATGCGCCTACTAAGTCTGTGTCTGGGGCGTTTGAAATGAAAGATATTGTACAGAAGAAGACATATAACTTATGACAAAAATTAAAACATAGTGCTCAGATTAACGATTAACTGTGATACCGTTTGAAGATTTCATCTGTAGCATCACGTATGACATTATCATATCTCCCGTTATCAGCATACTTCTTAGATGCCTTTCTTCTGTTCGGTTTGTATTATATGAAATTTATATTTATATATATATATATATCATTTACATACAATCTAAGAATAATTGTGAGATATGAAAGTAATTTAATTATTGATAATTATTTAAATATATATATATTATTTACATACAATCTAAGAATAATTGTGAAAACGTGAGACATGATAATAATTTAATTATTGATAATTATTTACATAATATATATATATATCATTAACATACAATCTAAGAATAATTGTGAAAACGTGAGACATGATAATAATTTAATTATTGATAATTATTTAAAAATATATATATATATATATATATATATATATTATTTACATACAATCTAAGAATTATTGTGAAAACGTGAGGCATGATAATAATTTAATTATTGATAATTATTTAAATAATATATTTATATATATATATATTATTTGCATACAATCTAGGAATTAATGTGAAAACGTGAGACATGATAATACACTCATGTCCACAAATTAAGGATAATTCAGAATCACACAGAAATTGAACTCTAAAATAAAAATTTCACCTGTAGAATTATCACAGACATCTTGAAGAAGAATATGTAAATTACAGGAAACCAACAGATGGCGCGGATAGTACGTCACAATGACGAGAGTGTAAGAGAGTGGTATATAAGGAATGGTGGCAAAGAAGTAAAATTGTTCACAAGCGCTTTAAAGCCTTTCAGTGCAATGACCGCATAGTTATGGCACAAAGGAAGCATTTGGATGATTTTTTACGTGGTAGAATTATCGGACGACTGGAATGTGCACGTAAGCAGCTGGAAGTATCCGAAGAACTTGGAATCGCCCAGAGTGTCATCTCCAGGCTTTGGCAACGATTCCAAGATGATGGTAATGTGAGTAGATGTTACAGCACAGGTCGCCCCCGAGTTACAATGCCGAATGAGGACCGGTATTTAGCAGTTACTGCCAAAAGAAACAGACGGAACACAGCATCAGACTTGTCTCGTCAACTCTCTTCAGCTACCGGTACGACAGTTTCAAGGCAGGCCATGTACAGACGCTTAGGGCACATTGGTCTATATGCTCGCAGGCCTGTCAGATGTGTTCCACTTACCGCAACTCACTGCCGCCTGCGATTAACCTGGAGTAGAGAGCATGCATTGTGGACACCGCAACAATGGTCTTGTGTGATGTTTTCTGACGAGTCCAGATTTAGTTTGCAGTCTGATTCTCACCGGACTTTCATATGGAGAACGCCAGGTACCCGTTACTACCTTTACAAATAAGTCAAATTTGTTTTGCTTCTGTCTCTTTCTTTGCCTGAACTTCATTATCCTTAATTTATGGACATGAGTGTAATTTAATTATTGATAATTATTTAAATAATATATATATATTATTTACATACAATCTAAGAATTAGTGTGAAAACGTGAGGCATGATGATAATTTAATTATTGATAATTATTTAAATATACATATATATATTATTTAAATAATTATCAATAATTAATAATATATATATATATATATATATATATTATTTACACACAATCTAAGAATTATTATTGAAAACGTGAGACATGATAATAATTTAATTATTGATAAATAATTAAAAATATATATATATATATATTATTTACATACAATCTAAGAATTATTGTGAAAACGTGAGGCATGATAATAATTTAATTATTGATAAATATTTAAATAATATATATATATATATTATTTATATACAATCTAAGAATTATTGTGAAAACGGAAGACATGATAATAATTTAATTATTGATAATTATTTAAAGAATATACATATATATATATAATTATTTACATACAATCTAAGAATTATTGTGAAAATGTGAGGGATGATAATAATGTAGCTAATAGAAGGAATAGCTATATAAGCTATAATATATATAAGCTGATAAAAAAAACCCTTAAAAACTGGGAGTGTGCAACATAGGATACACTCTTGACTTTTATTTATTTATTTTTTGCAATGGAAGCTTAATAATAATCAATTTCATAAACCGCCATCTAAAAACAATATTTTCCAGGGGAAATAAAAGGCGAGGCTCTGAGCGAAAAATTAACACTCTTCTATACATGAAGAAAGAAACAAAATTTATGGATGTTGTAAGTAAGCAGTTTTATCATAAGTGGACAAAAAAGCGATGCGCGTACTACTTCTGTGTTTGAGGTGCCTGAAATGAAAGATATTGTATAGAAGAAGACATATATAATTATCTATGACAATAGTTAACAAATAGTGGTCAGATTAATAATTAACTATGATACCGATCGAAGATTTCCTCCGTAGTAAATAAGAAGATTTCGAACGGTCGGAAATTATCGTGTCTCATGTTTTCACCATAATTCTTAGATGCCTTTCTTCTTTTTTTGTTTGTATTGTATATATATATAGTCCAGTCACATTAATGTGACCACCACCTACTTTCGACGTCAACGTAAAATAACCAATCCCAAAAGGCAGGTGGAAGCACTTTGCAGTGGAGTGCATATAAAGAATTCCACTTAATACTACCTTCCACACTCCACTTAAAGCCAGAATATGCTTATTTATTATTATGCTATGCTTATTTACAGAGAAAAGTTTTTAAAAAATACTTCCAACTAATCAAAACTGTTAGAATTACTCCTCTTTGATATTTGCCTATAAGCATACACACTTGCAAGGATGTAACAGATTAAAAAATAAAGCTGAAGAGGGTGAAATACAAATGCTTTCAATACAAGTAATATATTCGGACTATGCTTTTTTACAGACAAAAAGTTAAAAAAAAAAAAAAAAAAAAAATACTTTCCAACTACTCAAAATTTTTAGAATTACATCTTTTTAATTTCTGCCTATAAGTATTCACACTTGCAAGAATATAGCAGATTGAAAAATAAAGCCGAAGATTATAAAGATGTTACAATTATTTTCAGAATAGTGCAGGTACATGAAGAGCTATTGAAGCATACGCCAGGGGTAAATTGAAATTACGAGATTTGTGTAAAAAATAATAATGCAACCAAAAAGTTGAAAGTATTCTCTTTTTTATTCCAGTGGCTGAATTTAATTAAGCGATTGTGCAACAAATAGCAAATAATATATTTATATTTAGAAATTACAATTGAAAAACAGTATGCTTCAAATTGAGTCAAAACAGTCAATTATGAGAATAAATTGATAAATATTTACAGAAATATTAGCATGAAAAAATATTTCTACTAGATTTCAATGATAGAAACTTTTATTTAAATATGTATTGTGCCCGACTCGTGGCAATGTGCGAGCACTATGACGGAGGACATTTGCTGGCGGTTTTTAGTGTAGACACTGTTTCAAAAAACGAGGAGGCTTGATGGCATTTGTGATGTTCAGCATCTTGCCTCATTAGTTGGACTACCTGGTGGGATTGTCCGGGTTCACTCCTATACACTGAAGGCACTGCCCTCCTTCGTCACGGAGCCAGGTCAGACTTATACCTACGGGTGGTCCTCACAACATAAACTGCCCCCGACTCATTTTCCTCCTGCGATGAGATCGCAATGATTCTTGGATTTGTTTAGATCAGGGGATGGACAAACTTTTTCGGATTCGGGCCGAAAATCGAAAAAATTTATCTTGGCGGGCCAAAATAAATGTTCCTAAAATTTTAGACCGGAAAAATTAAAATTATATCCGCGGGCCAGATAGAACATTCCGGAGGGCCGGAGTTTGCCCATCCCAGATTTAGATACTGCTGTCTACCAAGTGGGATAAGATGTATATATCTATACATATATATAAATGTGTGTTTGTGTAATAAATATCAAGAAGCCAAAGAGATGCACTTTGGATTATTATTATTATATGAAGTTCATCGATGAAATTTGCTAATGTATGTACTAAATAATCAGGAAGAGTAATGAGAATAAGAAATCTAATTTGACAATTAGTCGATTAAAACTAAATGAAGGCTGGTTTGTTAATTATGGGAATATTAAAGGCTCTTGAAATTTTTAGAATTGTGAGTTATTTATAAGAAAATCATATTGCTAGATGACAGCTGAGTTATTAAGAAAAATTAATGACTTATGATCAAAATTCATTTGGTTTGGCACTCTACGGTTAATATTTTGAGCGCTCTAAGCTAATTAGACTGGAGCATATAGTTTAAGGTGGATTCCGAACTTTTAACAAACATCCATTCTATGCCAGGATTTGAACCTGAAGCCTGTGGTACAAATGTCCAGCATTCCTCTTTATGATCAGGAAGATTTGTGCCTTTAGAATTTATCTATAAAGTATAGTTTCATACTAATTTATTAAAATAAATATCATTGCCTAATGTAATAATATAGCATAAATGTTATTTTTTACCAAACGTTATAATAAAAGTCAGAATTAATAAAATAAAATTTTTATATTATGCCTAAAGCAATACAAGATCTTTACATTTATGTAATCACCACTTGTTTTCACAATCGATGAGAATCGAATCTGATCGTTATGAATTAAATCATATCCAAATCATTAAGATTTTTCAATTCCTTCTATTAGCTCACACTCTCCCTCTATATATCTTTTTCAAATTTGTAATCGTTAATAAAATACTTTTTATTCCTCCACTCAAGTTCAAATAAATTTTTTTTGAACTTGTAGTGGATGACACTTGAGGTTAATACATTTTTTTTTCAAATATTAATTCAGTAATTAAATTTAATTAATTAATGTTTTTATTTTTTTAGATTTCAGTTACATTATCTACCAATAGATGGCGCCAGATAAACTTCAAAAATGAATGAAAATTATTAATAAAGGATTTTTTCTGCAATAGTGAAAAAAAGTAGGAATTGATTTAAAAATTTTTTTTTATATTACTTGTTTATGAAATGTTATAATAAAAGTCAGAATTAATAAAATAAAATTTTTATATTATGCCTAAAGCAATACAAGCTCTTTACATTTATGTAATCACCACTTGTTTTCACAATCGACGAGAATCAAATATGATCGTTATGAATTAAATCATATCAAAATCATTAAGATTTTTTTATATATTCCAGCCACGGTAAACTATATATTACTGAAATAAAATTGTAGTATTCCCACTTCGAGTTAACATTTTAAACTTAGCTATAATACAGCACAATTTCAAACTTTTCTATCCTGTATTTATTGCAATTTTCATTTGCTTTAAAGCAGTTGATGTAGAGGACCAGTTAAAAAAGAACAACTTAGGCTTCGACTAGAGTTCAATTAGAGGCCCTGTGTAGCGAAAATGATTAGTCGCTGTCCACTCTCCAAAAATACGTGGATATATGTATACAAAGTATACTCTTCACATACGTGATATAATTGGAAATATCTCAAAGTAAACTTATTTATGGTGCAATGTAATAGTAGTAAAATTAAAGCTTTTTTAAAGGCAAAGAATATGAATAGTCCCTGAAACTGTCCAGTGAATTGTAAAATTAATTAAAATTTTTTTAATTAGAATATTTTTACGCCTTAATAAGTGAAAGCATGCTTTTTTTTTTGTACAGAGAATTATTCAATATTTCTTGCTTTTTCACAGTCACAGTTACATTACGATTGAGTCAATTATATAATATAAATAGAAGCTAATAATAATTAGAAATATAATTAGCATTATATAATATAATTAGAATTCAGAAAGTCTAAGATATATACGAATAATTTGGAATAAAACCTAATCGCATTCGATTTATTATTGTATGTGCACACCATAATGTCAAACACTTGCCAAAAATAGTTAAAATGCATTTTAAACACACATTTTGCAATCAATTCATTATAGTATGTTTTTCGCTGTTCCCTGTGTTGCACATCATTTTGCCCTGTGTTGTGAAAATGAATAGTCACTCTCCACTTCCAAAAAAATTTGGGACACGCTTCTTGATTATCATTAGATCTTCACATACGTAGTATGGTTGGAAATATCTCAAATTAAATTAATTTATGGTGCAATATAGTAGCAGTGCAATTAAAGTTTTTTTAAAGGCAAAGAATATGACTAGACCCTGAAACTGTCCAGTGAATTGTAAAATTAATTATAATTTTTTCTAATTAGGATATTTTTAAGCCTTAATAAGTTAAAGCATACTGGTTTGTACAGAAAGTCCCACTAAATTATTCAATATTTCTTTGCTTTTTCTTACAGTTACATTATGACTGTGCCAATTATGTAATATAATCAGAAACTAATAATCTGTAGAAATATAATTAGAATTATATTATATAATTAGAATTTAGAAAGTTTGAGACATATGCGAATAATTTGGAATAAATCTAATCGCAAACCATACCCTATCAAAATCATTAATTTTTTTTTTAAATAATTATATATATATATGCAAAAATAAGTCACCTTAAGCTATATAATATCAAAATAAAATTTTTGTTTTTCACACTATAAATTAACATTTTAATACAGTACAATTTCAAACTTTTATTTTGCAATTAATCACCTTTTTCGCCTGTTTTAAAGAAATTGATGTACAGGACCAGTTAAAAAAGCAACAACTTAGGTTTCGATTAGAGCTGCTGTGTATAGGAAAAAGAATAAGTAGTCTCCACACCGATAAAAATTTGGGACATTTTTCTTAATTATTAATAGATTCTTCACATAAAAGGTTTGTTAGGAAATATCTCAAAGTAAATTAATTTATGGTACAATGTAGTAGCAGTAAAATTGAAGCTTTTTAAAGGCAAACAATAAGAATAGTCCCTGAAACTGTTCAGTGAATTGTAAAATTTATTCTAATTTTTTTCTAATTATGATGTTTTTAAGCCTTAATAAGTGAATGCATGTTCGTTTGTACAGTCCCACTAAATTATTTAATATTTCTTGTTTTTCTTACAGTCCCAGTTACGTAATGATTGTGTCAATTTTACAATATAATTAGAAGCTAATAATTATTAGAAATATAGTTAGAATTATATAATATCATTAGAATTTAGAAAGACTAAGATATAGGAGAATAATATGTAATAAAACTTAATCGTATTCGATTTATTATTGTATGTGAACACCATAATGGCAAGCACTTGCCATAAGTAGTTAAAGAACATATAAAACACAAGACAACATATTGAGACACAATACATAACTACAAGACAAATAATAGCTACATATATAAACACAAGACAACAACTCATCGTAAGTACAGAAAGTCCCTTTAAATTATTCAATAATTCTTGCTTTTCTGACAGTCACAGTTACGTAACGATTGTGTCAATTATATAATATAATTAGAAACAATTACAATTATATAATATAATTAGAATTTAGGAAGTTTAAGAAATAGATGAATAATCTTTTAATAAAAACCTAATTGCATTCGATTTTTTTATTGTACATGTACACCATAATGGCAATCACTGGCTAAAAATAGTTAAAATGCATTTAAAACACAAGACAACATATTGAAATCGAAGCATGAAAAACGTTCAAACGGCTATTTTGGCTTTTTAACGGCCTTCTCCAAATGCTACAACCACGTAGGCTTTACAATTCCCCCTTTATTGAAATTGTAACGTGGGAAGGGAGAAATAACAGTTAAAATAAAAAAAAAAAAAAAATTGGAGAATCCTTTAAAAATAATGCAATTCATAAAAATATATTTTTTACATACCTAAAACTAGCAGCGATTTTGAAGAAAACTCTATTCTAGGCAGACCACGTGCCAATTTCGCAGACCAGACATACTAGCAGACCAACGTTCACAGAACACACAATTGCAGGAAATTTGGAACAGAACTGGCAATGTCTGAACAATTTACTTGGTAACTGCTTTGGGTTGCCAAAAAGTTGTAGAATTTTTCGCTCTGGCCGGTTAAAAGGTGGCCAATTAATTTTAGCCAATTATTATAATAGGTTATTTTTACCAAATCCTACCCACCCCACGTGTTTATAGGGTCGAGGCTTCTGGGGAGAGGATCACTGCTTTGTGTCGCCGTTATCTGGATAGGTAAGTGCTGCAATTTTTTAAAAATAATTTCTATTAATTTTATATCATTACTTTATTTTTTATAAATTATTATTTAATTAGCGTTTTTAGTGAATCATTTTTTTTTTTTGTTTTATATATTTAATTGCTGTATTTTTAATTATTCTGCTTTATATCGCCATTTTCTCGAT
Source organism: Caerostris extrusa (assembly GCA_021605095.1). Taxonomy (NCBI): domain Eukaryota; kingdom Metazoa; phylum Arthropoda; class Arachnida; order Araneae; family Araneidae; genus Caerostris; species Caerostris extrusa. Next base: position 50,387 of record BPLR01019822.1, read on the forward strand.
AGCATCATTGTGCTGCAGTTTTTGTAAAATAATTTCTTAATTTCTATTATATATTTCCTGTAATTTACTTTATTTTATTATAATTTATTATTTAATTAGCATATTATGGGTTAGTGATTATTTTTTTTTTTTTGTTACAGATTTAATTGCTGTTTTATAATTGTTTTGAAGAAAACTAATTCTAGACTATTTTTAAATATTTTGTTATTTTATGTTAGTAGTTCAATTGTTGTACACTTTGCAATATAATAATTAATCCCTTTTTTTAATTAACAGGCTTTGTTTCGATTGAAAAAAATTTTCATAGCAGGAGCATAGCTTGTTAAGCCTAAAGTTCTTATTATAAAGGTAGAAAATTTTCTCAAATAATTGTTTATTAATTTTTTAATTATTTAATAGTAATTGATAATGCATTTAGATGGTTCCTTATTCATGAGGAATTTAATTTCATAAACAATTAATTTAGTAATCTGTTTAAAATCTAAATGGGTTCATTGCCTGATAATAATAATTATTTTACTTATTTCATAGATTACTGTTAGAATAAGAAAATTTTCTGATTACTCTTTTATTAATTAGTTTCCTTAGTTTTATAAATTTATGACAAAATAAATTGGTGCTCTTTATTACACATCTGTCGATTTTGAAGAAAGCTGATTCTATACTATTTTTAAATAATTTCTGAGCAGCTCAATTGCTTTATACTTTGCAATATAATAATTAATCCCTTTTTTTTAATTTACAGGCTTTTTGTTTGGATTGAAATAAAATTTCATAGCAGGAAGGAGCATAGCTGGTTAAGCGTAAAGTTCTTATTATAAAGGTAGAAAATTTCCTCAAATAATTGTATATTAATTTTTCAATTATTTAATAGAAATTGATAATGTATTTAGATGGTTCCTTATTCATGAGGAATTTCTTAAACATTTAATTTAGTAATCTGTTTTCTTAGTTTAATAAATTTATGCCAAAATAAATTGGTGCTCTTTATTACACATGTGTCGATTTTGAAGAAAGCCGATTCTATACTATTTTGAGATATTTTATCCTAGCAGCTCAATTGCTTTATACCCTGCAATATAATAATTAATCCCTTTTTTTTTTATTTACAGGCTTTGTTTGATTGAAAATAAAAGAAATGGATAATTCTTGCCAACAAATTTGCAGTGAATGCAATATGAAGTTTACACGTAGTTACTGTTTGCGAAGACATATGGAAACATTCCATAATTTATCCAGTCCAAAATCTACTAAATCATTGATGTGTCCAGAATGCAAGCAAGGATTCGGTACACTGTTAACACTGGAAAATCATCTACAAAATATTCATAATGTACTTATAACCAAGGAGACTTTATTTTTTGATACAATGGAACAATTTACATTGTGGAAAGACAAAGTTGAGAAAGATAATGTGGGTTCGTATGTGAAAAAAACTGGAAGCAAAAAGAGATAGAAATGGTATCAAAAGAACTTATTTCACGTGTCATAGAAGTGGCTATTTCAACAGTAGAAGTGAAGGAAAAGAAATCAAAAATTCTAGGGAGTAATAAAATAAATGCAGCATGTCCTTCAAGAATTATACTAACTGTGAGCAAGATAATAAATTCAGTGTTGAATTCACAAAGACCCATGTTGGTCACACTCAAGACTTGGGTAGATTGCAGTTGACTAAAAAAGAAAGACAGGAAATTGCTCAGAAATTATCCGAGAATATACCCATGGAATCAATTTTAGATGATATTCGAAATTCTGTATACGATACATTTGAAAGAGTGCATTTGCTAACACGCCATGATATGCATAATATAAAGGAAGAATTTAAAATTAATGCAAATGGTGTTATGCATGTTAATGATAAAATTAGTGTCAACAAATGGGTAGAGAATTGTAGCAACAGTGAAGATTCTTCTATATTACTATATAAAGACCAAAATACTATAAATGAGGCTTTATATCCTGGGATGAAAAAGGAAGACTTTCTTCTGGTGATAATGAATTCTTCGCAAAAAGAGATGATGAGGTCTTATGGAAATGATGTTATTTGCCTAGATTTTACACACGGCATAAATTCATATGGATTTGATTTAGCAACTGTTTTAGACTTGGATGATAAAAGAAAAGCTTAGAAGCACGTATGGACTTTATTAAAGATAATTTTCCATCAAGAAGCTTTCAGAATGTTAGCCCAAATACTAACGTTGAGAAGCAAATATTTTACAGAACCAAAAAAAGACCAGGAAAACCCACGCAATCGTCTATTTTGAAAAAGCCAAGAGCAGAGGAAGTTCAACAAATATCTTCAGAAATAATTGTAACTTCTAAACATAATTCTAACAGTGATTCTACTGGAGGTAAGAAATTTTTGCTATTTTGCATGTTTCTGCAGTTATATGCTTATTTATTAACTACATTATTTTGAACCTTTTACTAATATTAAACTTAGTTAATAAATTTATATTAAAATAATTTTAAATATTTAATTTATACATGTAAAGTGTTTTAGGTATTAAAAATATTTACATTATAATTAATAACAGTATTTTAAACTCCTACAGTAAAATAAAAAAATATGTTACCAGTCTTCATATAGATATCTCTTCATTTCCCTCCTGTTAATGAATGCAGGGTTTCCCATAGTAATCCATTTTCATAACCATAATCATTATTTTTTAAATTTCCAGTTGTAAATAATGAAAATCAAAATACTATAATTATAGAAACTAGTGTTTACTAAAACACAGTTGTATCATATCTGAAACTGTTGCCAATATAAGATTACAAATGATGATTGCATACTTTATAAAAATCCAGATTTTTCATGTGTTGCAATTATTTCTTGATAGTAGTTTACAGTCCTACTAGAACTTAATAATTTATTTTTATAATTTTTTTAATAAAAAAAAATTTCTCTTGGTTTTATTTATTATTTTTAAACTTACTACTATAAAAAGTAAAACATTATAGTGTGAGAAAACTGTTTTTGTTTATAACATATTTACAATTTGAAGTTGGCATCAACTTGTTATTATGATAAATTTATAGTAAGTAATAATATATTTTAGGTTTTCTGTTTTGTAGTCTCAATTTTTCTGAAACTCAATTTTTATTTCAATATTATCTCACTTCCAAAATCAGTTTAAATTAATATATCCTTACCTAACAAAAATTTTTATTTATTAGGTTAGAAAATTGACACCTGTGAAATTATGCAAAGTGAATCGCAAGTTGTGTCTCAATATTTAAAAAGTAAGTGCAAGTCGTTTAAGTATACTTTCTTAAAACAGTTTAAATTTATGTATCCCTATCTAACTATAATTTTATTCTTTAGGTTAGAAAATGGCCACTCCCAGAGACACCCAATGTTATGCAAAGTGAATCGCAAGTTGTGTCTTTGTATTTCAAAAGTGAGTATGAGTATTTGAAGCACCTTGTTTATGACATAATAAAAATTAAAGGATATTCACTAATGTTATTTGTTTCCTTACAGGCATATCAAAGATATAGTTTATTTATTGTATTGCATCAAAAATCCAGCTGCCTGTTAGAAGTTTTTCCGGGTTTCCTTCTATCCATTGTGCAAATGCCGGGCAGTTTAAAAGTTTTCCGGGCACACTCTTCTGTGAAATTTCTGATATTTGTAATAATAGTTGGCAAGAAGAACTATATATATTTATTGTTGTAAATAGCAATAATTGCTATCACTGCTCTGCTGTTGGTGATATTTTTAATAAAATTTTTGACTATATTTTTGTTTTTACTTTTTGAATGAAAACATTTAAAAGGCTATATGTTCATGCCCTTGTCTTTTAAAGAAATATAATTTTTCTGAAAATTTTGTTCTCAAATTATCAAATTTGCAATAAAACATCTAAACATGAAAATCAATTTATGGCCAGTAAGGAAAATAAATTTTTATCAATTTTTCAAATAAGGGGAAAATAAATAGATTATTCTTTTCTTAATCTTCAATAGTGTAAGAAAACTAAAATATTAAGCACACTTTTTATTATACATGAACAGGGCTGGATTTAGATGGAAAAGAAGGCCCTAGGCTATTCCATTTATGATTTTTAAGTTTATAAATAACATAATATATCACAGGTGTATATATATTGATATATATCAATATGCTAAATGAATCGTGTTGGGATTGGTACTAATCTTTGTAAAAAATTTGGCGCAGATAATAAATAAAAAAAATGTCGAGTACGTTTATTTGGACTTTTATTCACAGCATCATATGTAGGACTTGTAGCAATAACTAATCAAACATAACTCGCAACATTTACAAAGAAACAAAATTCAAATAAAAATCTTTGACTACAAAAATAACGGGCAATAAAAATTTATATTTTCTATTAAATTCAGATAAATTTATTTCATAATAATTCGCATTTAAAGTTTAAGCATGAATTTTAAGTTTTAAACTAAACCAAAAATGGAACTTTATTCAAAATCAAGATCACAAAAAAAAAAATATATTAAATTTTATGTTAATAGTTATTTTATTTCAGAATTGATTCGATCTAAATATACATTTAAAAAGAAATAGTAAATTAGAAGAATTTTTTCTGTTAAGTGTTTACTGTTTTTAGAATAGTGTAATTCTAATTTTACTAACAATTTGAATGTAGGTCCTAGGCTGAAGCCTAGTTAGCCTATAGGAAAATCAGGCCTGTGCATGAAAGTTGTTCAACAGTAAATATTTCTTTCCATTTGACTCATATGTTTTTTTTCTACCTCAACAATTTTTTAGTATTGAAAAATAAAAATTTTGACATAAAAAAAATATTCATTATAGTAAAAAAAATACAGATCTCAGTATTTGTAAATATAATAGAAACAAACATTGAAAAAAATCACTGATATATAAATTTTGTGTAGTAGCATCTCTTTCTGAATAAAATTTTAAATAAATTATATTTCATACATTTCTTTATAAAATTTCTCGAATATTGTTACTTAACAATTTGTATATAATATAAAATAAATTAGTACAAGAAATTGAATTCCAGTATAAAAATATGAAAATTTCAACAGCATGTGAGGTAATGAAATATTTTTTAAATCATTACACAATCAGTTAGTTATCAAGATAGTTAATAAATTCTCATACTCCATTAAAGATCATAATATGATAATAATCAGTTTAATATATATGAAGGAAATATGAATAAAAAATAGGATGAAAAAATAATGATTTAAAAGATTGTAAATGATGCATAAATATATTGTTCTGTAAACTGCATCACCATGTAAAAATATGGAATTTTAAAAGCTTGCAATTCTTTTTAAATATTAACTATAAAGACACACAAATTATAATTAAAGTAAAAGATTAAAGTAAATGGTTAAAGGTTTAAAAGGTTAAAGTAAATGTTACTTAGGAATTAATTTATAATTCAAAGCCAATGCATTTTAATAATCTATTTTTTTTTTTTTTTTTAATTCTACTGCATCATTCAACATATATAAATTTATTTTGGTAGCATAAATTTCGTAGGAATATATAATTTCAATGTATTTATAACAAAAAGTCTGCCTTATTTTACTAACAGAAACTTTCTTTGAAATTCACATCGAAGATATTTCTGTGAGAATTTATCTTTTCGAGATATTTTCTCCTCAAAAACATTGTAGCTGGAATAGTGTGCAGAGCGCGTTCCTTCTAAATCTTCAGAGTAACCTATTCTTAGAAATGTGAGGGGGAGGAATAGAGTGCAGCGAGTGCTTTCCCAGGGAAGGGAAACTGTTAAAAATAATTGTTACTGGGGGAAATAACTGTTAAAATAAAAAGAAAAGGAGTAATTCATGGAGTAAAAATATTGTTTACATACCTAAAACTTGCACTGAATTTGTAGAAAATTTTCGAAGAAAACTTGAGCAGCACAGGCAATGTTGCAGATCACACTATTCTAGAACACAACAGGCAGTGTGTCGGACCATATTTTCTCAAAAGGACAAGTGGTAGCTAGGGTTGCCAGAAAAGTTGTAGAATTTTTACTCACAGGACTGGCAAAATTTAGCCAACTATTATAATTGGCTTATATTGTGCTTGCAATATTATTTTTGATTGACTTTTTTTTAAGTATTTTTGTTTTTAATACCATAGATTTATTTCAACATTATAAAATATTCTCTTTGACTCATAGATTATTCCGTTATGTTTTATTTATTCTTTTACATCTACTAATTAGAGCTATTTTTCCCTAAAAAATTAAGTTTACTCTCATATTCTCCAACATGTTATTTTCATATACTGTTTATGTATAACTTCGGTATTTAATTTTCTATAGTTCAATGATCTTTGCATGCATGCAGATAAATGCAAAAGGAATTGTAAAGCCTTAAATATATAAATATATATATAAATTTTTTCCACTATGAAGTTTCAAAGCAATATTTATTAAGCTAGTGAAAAATGAAAAAAAGTAAATAACATTTATTTTCGAATATAAGCGGGCAGTATATATTTTCTTCAAAAAAATTTACGGAATTACAAATTCGCAATTTAAAAAAAAATCATTTAACCTTAATTTTCTACTGCATTTTGTTATTTCCTCTGTATGTTTCGATACCTTCCCATTAGCCGAGTACAAATTTGTCCAATATCAGATTTTTTTTTTTTTTTTTCAGCAACGCAACAAACACGAAATGTTAACAACTCATTTTAATTAAACAAACCATTACATTAAATTTTTTAAAAAAATAAACAAGTTATATTTATCGATATTTGACGATTGATGGCTTACGGCCTGACTAATGGATACCTACATTTTTTCAATTCTTTCTATTAGCTCACACTCTCCTTATATATATCTTGTTCAAATTTTCAATCGTTACTAAAATACTTTTTATTCATCCACTAAAGTTCAAATGCATTTTTTTAACTTGTAATGGATGACACTTTATGTTAATACAGTTTTTTCAAATATTAATTCAATAGTTAAATTTAATTAATTAATTTTAGTTTTTTTTAGATTTAAGCTGAATGTAGCTACCAATAGATGGCGACAGATAAACTTAAAAATTAATGAAAATTATTTATAAAGGACTTTCTGCAATATAGTGAGAAAAAAAGTAGGAATTGACATAAAAAAATTGTTTATTACTAGTATGAATGTTGTTGTTTACTATTTATGTATATTACTTGTTTAGTATATTATTCGTAATTGTTACTTGTTATGTATATTACTTGTTACTTGAACTAGTTGTTTATTATTGTATTTTACTTGTTTATGCTAGATTAACGAACTGTATATAAGGCTATATTCGTAATTTAGCTTGAGAAAAACTTTCAAATATTCTCTTCTCATACATAAAAATGCGGTATGTATACATCCCCGAGAAAATTTTCATTCAATTACGCATTAAAAAAAAAGACAGAATAGCCAAAAATTTCATTTCTTTTTTTTTTTTTTTAATTTTCCACTTCTTCGTCATTAGCGCGACAGCCCCATGGTGAACCAAGGTTAATTGCCTACTGGCAGATTTCGAGACAGTAGAAGTTTTTTTTCTTACGGGGTAGGGTTGTCAGTCCTACGCCCACCCTGTTGGTTCGAAAATTTATGACAAAGTTGTAATACATATTATGGTCTTGTTTATATAAAATAAATTAATATGTAAATTAGCAAAACTTTAAAAAAAAATATTTAAAGAAAACAATTTGATTAAATAATGGCAATTAAAAATATGCATTCACAGATAAAAAACTTAAATATGAACATTTGTATGATATGCCTAAATACGGACATCTTATTAAATACATAAGGTATTTTATTTCATCAATTTTTATTAACAAATATAACCATAAAGATTATAATTGCATTATAAAATTAAGTTTCTGAGAGATCCAGTGAACAAAGAATGCCATCTGATAGCTATTTGGGTTTTAGTGGTAAATTATTGAAAGAGTTTGTCATTAGATACAAGATCGGCATACGCATTTGAATGTATCTATTTATCCCCTCTTTATACATATGTGTATGTGCATCTGTTCAACAAGAACACGTGAATTTCAAAACAAAAAACCACAACACATAAATTTCTGTTTCACGTAAATTACAGCTCAAACCATTTTTACTCAGTAACCAAAGAAATAAAAACTTGCTATATTTAGTGATATTCTGCGATTTATGTCTTACGACGTGCTAATCAATACCTACACACACACACACATATTTTTCTTATTCATTTATTTAAATTAGCGGATCTGTATATTTGGTTAAACGATTTCTGTCCTTCGTAAAATCGCGTGTCAAAAATCTCTTTTTTTTTTTTTACCTCACCCCCTCTACATGTCCCTTAAACATTCGCTCCGATTTAATCCGGCACACCCCTTCCCTTTTATTTCATGACTGTAATACTTTCCAATACAGAAACCGTTTTAGAATTCGAAATAAAGAACAATCCCTAAGTTGAAAATGCTTTTTTATTTGTTTTTAAATAAAATCTGACGATACATAAATTAAATCGCAATCTCTTCAATACTTCTGTCTGTGAGATTTGGGAAACAAAATCGAAAAATTCGTTCCACCATTTACATTCAAAAACATGTAAAAAAAAAAAAAAAATTCCATCTGACTCAAGCATTCTGGGATCGTTTAAATGTGTTGAGGGGGTGCAGAATGGCGTGACGATGTGACATACTGCCTGTCAAAATCGTCATGGTCTTTGTCTGGTTTGTTAATCAAAAGCGTATGAAATAACTCTTTTTATTTACTTGTTTTTTATTGTCTTTCTTCTTGTGTTTATCTAATAGACAAACTTTATGTTCTTAACGTAATTGGTAAATTAAAAATCAAACGGCATGAGGTTAAAAAACAGTTCGATATTTCTGTTAAAAAATTTTTGTTTGAATTGTTTTCTGATAGTTTGATTTATTCATAATTCCTGAATCGTACGTGGCTGAACTTCAAACAAAGCAATTATGTAAAGAAAAACAAATATTGGTTTTACTTTTGAAAAAAAAAATGTTTATTCCTAAAGAGCATTGACAAAACACCAAACAAGTACAAACTTGCTTACATTCATTGAATAATTAAAAGTAAAACGTTGCAAAATTTCAAATCCTTTGATAAAAAAATGCCGCTTGGTTTGCCGATAAAAACACAAAACATATAAATGAGGACACCAAAAAAATTGTGTTTTTTTTTTTTTTTCCTGTTTTTCTAGTGAGCATCCTTTGCAAATGAATTGTTTTTTAGATATTCAAATGACACCAAAATCTGTACTTCTTTTTCCCAAAGGACAAATAACATCCGATGTATTTCTCACCAAAGCAGCCAACCGCTGTCGAATTCGAATGTCCAATATACAAAGATGCCCAAGACGGAGTTTCAGAAGAAGAAAAGTAGCGCCATTTTTTTTTTATTCAATCTCGAAATGTTCCATATAAGTTAACGGTGCCGCTTAGTATTGAAAGAACTTTTAGTGTTTAAGAGTTAAACCAGAAAAAAACCTTTTTTTTCCCTTTTTTGATAAAGCGAGAGAGAAAGCGTTTGATCCTCGGCGGCTACAGCAATGTCTTTTTTTCTTTACTAAGAAGAATGGCATAAAATGATTCCTAAACAGTGAATCATTCTTTCTCTAGTAACCCATTTTAAAGTTTGATCGCACCTTTGTTCTTCCTTGGCAATAGTTTTTTTTTTTTTTCAGGAAATTGCATCAATTCAGCAGTATATCTTAAGTTATACATCTGCATATTCCTTTTTTTGTTACACATATTTCTTAGTGGGATCTGCTTCTTTTTTTCTTTGAAATTTAAAAAGAATTTGTGGTTGTTGTTGTTTCCCGTCTTGCTTAGAATCTCGTGAAACATACAGTGTGGCTAAAATGAAGATGCAGTATGGTGAAATATATGATACAGTATGGTTAAAATGGAGATGCAGTATGGCGAAAATGTATGACACTGTGTGTTTAAAATAGAGATGCATTACGGTGAAAATAAATAATATAGTATGTTGAAAATACATGGTACAGTATGGTTAAAATGGAGATGCAGTATGTTAAAAATATATGATTTTAAAACAAAAATTTGCAAAATCAGAGAATTTTTGAATTAGTCAACATATAAATAACAGGAAATATGTAATTATTTTCTGTTATGTAAATATGAAGATTGGGGTCTAAGGACCGAGTGTCTGGTGCGCGGTACCAAAGGCTTCGCGTGAGAGTCCCGACATTGCCATGGGCGATTGTAATGGTTCAAAATCAACTTTAAACTGTAGGCCATGGTCTAATACGACTTTAGAGCGTAGAGCTGACAACCCTACTAATATAAAGGAACATCTCCTGTTTTGAAATCTGCCAGTAGGCAGCCTTGGCTCTTGGGGTTGTTGTGCCAATGAAAAAAAAAAGATATGTGAAGAATAGAAAAAACTAAGCGTTATGTATTTCAGCATTTTTGCAAGAATAGAAGGAATTATATTTAGCTCTCGTGGAAGAAGAGTTGTTGTCACACAGTTCGAAATGAATATACTAATCTAGGGAATATCTATGAAGCGATGCTGGCATGCCACATTGATGTCCACCGTCACAAAGATGATCTGTGTACCCACGAAATCGATGATATATTCTAATATTTATATGACTAAAACCGTTATGACATTAAAATATCATTAATTCAAAAAATATTTAACACCCGAAATTTTCATGATAATCCATTATCTGCAAATAAATGTATCGATATGAAAACATTTGGCAGCCCTTTGCCGTTTTAATCTCTGAAGCGCCATCCTTCCATTAAATTCGACCTCCAGTGGAGACTATCCGCAGAAGAAAGTGAGGAGGAAATCATCCATCTCAGAGATGAGATCTATCGGGAAAGGATCGAACTAGGACACTCGTATCAGTGGGGCATCAGGCAGATAAATCTTGAACTTAATGGTTAGCGGTTGGCTTAATGCCCTTGAATCTTTTTGCATGGAGCTTAAGCAAAGATGCTTTGCATGCATGTAACCTTTTATGATGCCTATTTCCAAACATTAAAAACATATGGTCAGTAAAACATTTTAATGACATATATAAACATTGATAACTTTTAAAAAGTTTAAACCTCTATGGGGCACTAATACATTATATATTAATTTTAAATACGATGTATTATTATTAAATCACTTTATAAAACACTTATAATAAAATTATGTACTTATATTACATTTAAAACACTTTAAAATAATTTGTATTCATATACATTATATTCAATAAAACTGAGTTGTTTTAAAATATTAGACCCATTTTAAGGCGTAAAAATGAAATGAAATAATGAGAAATGATATTTTTAAATATTTCTCTAGACCAAATGTGAAATGTCATTTAATTTAATTTTAGGATAATAACTATAAAAATTATATATATATTTCTAATTAGCAACATTAAATTTTGATATTTGTTTAAAAATTTTGTTGTTTGAATTTTAAATGAAAAGAAAAAGATTATGCTGTTTAAATCGTTTTCGGAATAAGAACAAATAAGTATACGTTTTTTCTATTTTTATTATTAAATGAACATTATTAAAATAATTAAAGACCTTTAAAAAATTATTATTTGAAAAAAAAAAAAAAATTTTTTTAATTCAAAATTTATTAAAAATCAATTAATTAATTGATTAAAAAATTAATTACTGTATTATACAACTGGAACTGGTTAGTGAACTGGATTGATTGTAACTTGGTATGCTTGGGCTTAGATACTTGAGGCACAGGTTGGGAAACAGACAGCTTTATTTATACACACACAAACACCACACTCATAGAATTAGACACAAACAATATGTAACACACTTAAAGACATATAACTATAGATTCATGAAAGATTCCAACCATCATCTTGGAATCGTTGCCAAAGCCTGGAGATGGCACTCTGGGCGATTCCAAGTTCCTCGAATACTTCCAGCTGGGTACGTCCATTCCAGTCGCCCGATAATTCTACCACGTAAAAAAAATCATCCAAATGATTCCTTTGTGCTATAACCGCATAAGTTATGGCCCAAGAGAGGCCTTTAGTGTTTTACGTGTCATCAGACGACGGAAGTGTGAGCATCTCCGAGAGGCTGGGGCCTCCAGAGTGTCATCTCCAGTCTTTGTGGCTACGTTTCCGACTGATGGCAATGTGTGAGTAAATGTTTGCCCGCCCCAATTAGCAGGTGAGGACATTCATTCCCCAGCAATTACTACCAAAGAAACGGACGGAACTTTGGCGGTCGTCATGCTCGGCCCGGCTGAGCCGGGAGCCGGACCACAGGCATGACCACCACTTTACCACTGACTCGTGCCACTGCGGTCCTGGGTAAGCCATTGTGGCCACCTGATGATACTATTGACGTACTCGACTGATACGGGTTGGTTTACTGATCTGTTCAGACCCCCGCCGAACTGCACCAGATTTTCATTGGCTGGCCCACCATCCATTCAGAGATGGCTCGTTTGGGGAGGAATTATTCTTTTGGTTCCAGAACTGACCTGTATGTTCAAGAGTGTAACGATGACGGGCCACATCTATTAGGATGTCATTCTGGAACAACATGTACTTTTACTTTCGGGGCGCCATGGGTGCTACGAATTTCTTTGTTTA
>BPLR01019823.1:0-17279 GCA_021605095.1 Caerostris extrusa
TTACGTATTGCTACAGATTAATTGAATTAAAAATAAAAGCAATTTTCGATTAGTAAACCAAAACTTTATTGTACTTTTGATAAATGTTTAAATATTTGAATTTAGAAGCCTAAAATTTTAATCACTACAACAACACAAACAGTAAAACATAACTGAACAATGTATATGTTAAATTCTTAACTTTAAGATTTCAATAGTCGGCAGTCAAAAATACATAGTAGAACACGTTTTTCAGTATAAAAATTCAAATTAACTATATTCTTAGTACATCTTTTCCTTTATATTCTCTTAGATAGACCTAATTATATGTTTTTTAATCAAATCACTTTCGAAATTCATAGAATGAGATTTTGATGTTGATAACACTCATTTCCATCTAATTTTTCAATTTACGAATAATAAGTGTAATTAAAAATTTATTCTTTATGTAGACATTCAAATTATTAAAATGTGATTATTTAAATATTTTCCAGTAAAAGTTCACGAGATTTATTAATAATACTTTTTTGAATTTAATTTCTAAATGGAATTTTTTTCTAAATAGGAACTTCTGATTAATTAATAAAAATATATTGGAATTAGATAAAGTATCGATATTTTTTTCAAATATTTTATTCGAAATATTATTATTTATTAGTTAAATTAGACAAGAATAGCATCGAAAATAGATTACGAATGTATTTTAAATAGTGGTGGTAAAAGAGATGGTATTGGAAACTAGAAAAGTGTATAGATAGTTTTTCAAATATTTTATTCAAAATATTATCAATTATTAGTTAAATTAGAGAATAATAGCATCGTAAAAAGATTACGAATGAATTTTAAATAATGCACATAATTTTAACTGAAATTCATGTGCAATTGACAATACAAATTGACATCCATTTTTAACGAAATAATCACTATAATAAATTTTTTATCATCGACAAAAAATTTCACCTCAAAAGAAATATTAATAAGTTTATAATAGAATAAATTTATTAAAAATCCAGAATTGATTTCTGTACTGTCTTAACAAAATGCTTCAAATATCATACCAATATTTCCTCAATCATCTCAAAAATAAATAATAATTTGAAAATTCTGTTAAAAGCTTAATTATTATAAACAAAAAAATTTTTTCTCCATGATTTAACATATGTAAAATCATTTATTGAATTTGCATAGTCGCAATTTTATAATTCAATGAAAAAAAAATAAAGAGAAATTGTTGTAAAAAAGAAAAACTTACCTGGTTATTTTTTAACGTATTGCAAAAATATTGCAGCCGTTATTGTACTCAAAAATAGTTAACAACAAAGCAATAATTGCTCTAATCTTAAGCACCCATGTCTTAAGCAAAGGAGATGTTGAATCGCATCCAATTGTCTAAATCGTGTTGATCGAAAATTCGCAGGCCAAGTCTTCGTTAACTTTTTCTTCTACCTTGTATATAGCTTTTTCTGTGATAGATATCTTCCCAGAATCTTATCAGTTCAAATTGAAGAGGTCATCTCGCCAAGGCTGCTGCGTGCCGTTACGTCGGTCGCCAACGTGCGCTTCCTTTTTTTTTGTTCGTCTTCGCAAAAAACCTTAAAGAACTTCTTTTCGAATCAAATTTCTATGAAATTGATTAGATAGAAACTTCATCTTCTTGAGTTTGAATTAAAAAACTTCTGTCTTATAACCCCATGAAAGGACTCATCAATCTATTAGCAGTATACCTGCTTGAGTTCCAAATGTTGAGAAATTTTCCAAGAAGTGAATTTGGAAAACATTAAAACAATAATAATAATTATAATGTTTTATAGTTACCAGTAAATTTAATTTTAAATTAATAAGTTATAACAAAAAGAGTTAAATAAAATTTAATTTAAATATTTTTGCAAAATTAATTTAATTAAATTTTTTTCAGAAATATTGTTTTTCAAAAATACAAGATGGAGGAAAAGATAAATTTTTGAAATTTATGCATCAGTGTTTTTGTACGAGTAAAAAATTAATTAATAAAATTATTAATGTGTACTTAAAGTAAAAAATTAATTGCTGAAATTAAATTTAAGTAATGTTTGGAAAATTAATTTAGTTAAATTTTTTTAAAAAAATTGGTTTTCAAAAATGCAGATGGAGGAAATGATAGAAGTTTTAAGAATGATAGAATAGCATCAGTGTTTTTGTACGAGTAATATGATATTCTACAAAGTCATATACTGGTTGCCCAGTGTGAAAAGTACACACTTAGAAAATCTGTAAATATAATATTACAAAGTTGTTTATAAAGACACATATATTATACAGTGGTTGCCCAGTGTGAAAAGTACAATAATTGAAAATTGTAATTATTTTTAAACTCCGCTGTGAAATTTTCAAGAAAATATAATTTGAAAACTTAAAAAAAAAAAAAAAAAGATCTTTATAATTACCAAAATTTTAATTTTTTAAATTGCAAACGTGAAAAAACAAACAAATTAATTAATAAAATTTAAAAATTAAATAATTTTGCAAAATTACTCAACAATTTTTTCAAAAAATTGGTTTCGAAAAATACAGATGGAGGAAACAATAGAAGTTTTAAAACGATAGAATAACATCAGTGTTTTTTGCACGAGTAATACTATATTACAAAGTCATATAATGGTTTCCCAGTGTGAAAAGTACATTAATTGAAAATTGTGTAATTATTTTTAAACTCAAGAAATTTTCAAGAAATATAATTTGAAAACTTTTTTTCAAAAAAAAAATCTTTATAATTACCAAAATTTAATTTTAAATTAAAAATACGTTAAAATAAAATAATTAATTATAAAATTTAAAATTTGATAATTTTTGCAAAATTAATTAAATTAATTTGTTTCAAAAAAATTGGTTTCGAAAAATACAGATGGAGGAAAACGATAGAAGTTTTAAAAACGATAGAATAACATCAGTGTTTTTGCACGAGTAATACTATATTACAAAGTCATATACTGGTTTCCCAGTACATTAATTGAAAACTGAAATTTTCAAGAAATATAATTTGAAAATTTTTATTTTTTAAACAAAATTCAATTTTAAAGTTAAAATAAAAATTAATTAATAAAAAATTTGAAAAATACAGATGGAGGAAACAAGAAATATAATTTGAAACTTTTGAAAACAAAAATCTCTTATAATTACCAAAATTCAATTTTAAATTAATACGTTAAAATAAAAAAATTAATTAATAAAATTTGAAATTAAATAATTTTTGCAAAAATTAATGAAATTAATTTTTTTCAAAAATTGGTTTCGAAAATACAGATTGAGGAAACGATAGAAGTTTTAAAAACGATAGAATAACATCAGTGTTTTTGTACGAGTAATACTATATTACAAAAGTCATATACTGGTTTCCCAGTGTGAAAAGTACATTAATTAAAAATAATCAAACATGTAATCAAACTGTAATTAATCAAACATGTTTAAGGCAAATAATACGTTTTCCTCTAGAACAGGAATTATTTTAATGATAATCATTACTAACATGGTAGTTACAATTATTTTTAATAAAATATATTTTTTAATAATAATATAAATTATATTACAATGTATATAAATTATAATGCAATTGGTGTTTTTTTTATAAAGTCATGATACAGCTTTACATTTTTTTTAAAAAAATAATTTAAAAACTCGATTTTATAATGTTAAGTCCATTGTTGCCTCTATATGCATTTCTAAAAAGCATTTTTTTTTTTGTAAAAATTTAATTACATTAGTTTGGTAAAAAGTATTTAAATTTAAATTTTATTAATTATTTAATTATTTTGTTATCTTTTATTCGTTAATTAATTTTATTACCATTTACTAATTAAATTAACATTAAATTTTGTTAATTATAAACGGTTATTCTTTTGTAAAAATTTTGCAAAATTGCATAGGAGTATAATTAATTTTGCAATTTAAATGTTTACATTTGCCCAATATTTAAAAAATAAATTAAATTTTAACTTGCTTATATTAGCTTTATACACATTATTATTGAATGCACAGCTCAATGAATGCAGAGAATGTATGGCATCAAATACCTTCTACTTTGGAATATTAAAAATCCGGGCATATGCACTCTCAGAAATAACATTCAAACCAAATATAGAAAATGCTTTGGGATGTCTAATTTTATGATGACTGTGTAAACAGCAGCAGATTATAAAGCCTTAGCATTTGAGAAATATTGCTTGTTATGGATTAAAAATAGATAACTTTTCTAAAAACTAGTACAATTTGCTTAAAACTTAGTATTGTAATTAAACTATATATAGTTCGACGAGCTATCGTATCGAAATTTGGCAAGCCGCTAATTGAAATTGGGTTTCTAATACAGCGATGTAAATTTCAGAAATGTTTAAGTACAATAAAAATAATTTTAACTTTTAATGATAAAAAGTTTAAACTACATAATATCAAAAGAAGAATTAGATGAACAAAATTCCACAATACCTTTTAAACATTTTTCTCTCAAATTGCTTTTTCTGTAAGTCTGACTAGCATGCTCAACAAGCAATCCATTTATCCGTTAAAGGCCTTTAAGCAGGACGTGGATAAAAAGAAAATACGTGGATAAAATACGTGGATTAACAGAAGGATAAAAGGGCATTGACATCCTGTTCATGGAATTCTAGTTCTGTGGAAAGGAAAACACCTTGTCTAGGCATAAATGTCCTATTATGGGAAGGGATTAATGGGATTCCTTTTCTGTAGAAACTTAAAAAAATCCTATTTAGGCATATGTTATTGGGATTCGTGTTGGGTGGAGAGGCAAACATCTTGTTTGTTAATTCTAAACAGGACGTTCACCTTTCCACCGAATACCTGGTACGACAATAATACTTATTTTTAAATTAGAATGATTTACTCTTTTAGTTTACAAACAAAATATTATTATGGTTTTAAATTTTTTTATTATCTGCTATTATCAACTAGTTGAAATTACTTATTCGATTATAGCTATTTTAATTAAAAATCACCTGATATAATCTTCTTATTTCAATAATAAATTACATATGAATAAAGCAAATTATCCTTCAAAATCATTCATTCATATCACAAAAAAAAAAAAAAAAAAAAAAAATAAATAAAAAATAAAATAAATCAACATTTAAGCCTAAGCCGAAATATGACGTTATAATGACATCAGATGCCCTATCCGATATGATATATCAGAAGACAAAGGTACAAGTAACGAATTTGTTAATAAATAAGAATTCTTTACATGGAACAGGGAATAAAGGCTGAAGTTGGGCAGAAAAAATAACATAAAGCATTTAATCTTTCTGTATTAATAACAACAATCACTGTTAAGTTTAATTAAATCTTTCTGTTCAACAATAAAATTTTTAATAATTTTTCATCTTAAATTTTTGTGTGCTTAACATGAAAATAATATTAGCTTATGTTCAGGATGAATTTGACTCTTTGCATAGAGGACCCTGACCAAGTAGTAAAGGGTGGTAGAGAGATCCAAAATGTGTCTGAAAATGAAGTGTTTAATCGTTAGTGTTAATAGTATTTAATAGCGTTTAAATCGTGCGATAGTATTTCATCTTCTAATAAGTGTTGTTTTACAGTAGATGGTCATAAAGCGCTTAACAGATTTCATACAATCCTCTCATCCTTTGCACATGTCGCATTCGCGCATTTTCAAAAATTTCAAACAGTTGCTTAATTGGGAATCGCTCATTGTGAATTTTTGAGAAATTCGTTCATTTCCATAACCCGTCACATAAATGAATTTCTGCAAGCTTCACATTCTTTCAACGATGCAGACTGTTGAAATTCACAAAAGGGCATAAAGGTAACGAGATTTTGCCTATTCAATTAAATAGCGTCCTCTATCACTTTAACTTGGCATTCCCATATTCCATGACAAAATTACAAAATATTACCATATTTTGATTCACTCTATCATCCATTACAATTTAGCTGGAAATTCGCCAATCATTCTATATTTTATACATATAAAATATAGTTGAACAAGATGTACTGGAAATAAAATTGAAAGTATTCTCCCTTTTTATTTTTACTTGCCGCTTGTGGGAAACGACGTCCTTTCTTGAGCATGCAGCAAAAATCTGCAATTGCCTTTGCAACATTTAACTTTACTTTGCATTGCTGTTCCAATGCAGAAATGTCTTGATGGAATTAATTGCGTGCTCAATTCTGAAAGCCTCACAGTTCTCTGGAAAAGTACCGATTTGTGAAAATAGGAATTGAAGTCATGTTTATTAAATGCACTTATGAATTCTTCTACAATATCCATGAAATTGTCAGCCTTATTATCTCACTTTTCGAAAAAAAATTCACATGGGCATTATAATCGGGACTTCGTTTAAACTTGGTATCATAAAGAGTTGACGTGTTTGTAATCCTATTAATATTCCCTGTTTAATCTTTTCAGCATTTAATCATAGAAAGTTTTAGTAAAAGTATTCAAATATACCGATTCGTTCTCGATTCAAATATACCGATTCATTCTCGTTCGCATTCTTTACAAAAATATGAGTCCCAGTTTCATGTGCAAAAATTGGTAGAAATTCTTTGTTAATTAAGTTTTAACATGATGTCGTTTTTTTAGCTACAGATGCGCATACCACAAGGAAGAAATTACAATTAATCAAAGTATGAGGTCATCATCATCATCATTGACGCAACAGCCCCATGGTGGGCCGTCTGCCTAGTGGTAAATTAAAAGTATGAGGTACCCTTTAAAAATTCAAATATTCTGATAAAGTTTCCGAATAAGTTAAAATAAATTTTTTATATTAATTATAGTCCAAAATACTAATATTTGGGGATATAACCATTTGGTATTATGGCCAACTAGTTTGTTCATGCCAAATACTAATTTGCAACTAATTTTATATCATTCTGTACTTCTCCACTGTTGTACGATTAGGAACACGATTGTTCATGAGAGAATGTAAGGACGTTGACGTAAGAGACGTTGGAGACTGCGGGAATCAATCTAAATCTTTAAAATTGTTATTCTGAATTCCCTTCATTTTGTTCGTGGAATGTAGCATATTTTTTTATGATGCTGAAATATAAGGTTGCCCATGTTGGTATCATCGATTATTTTTTCATATTCTGATCCTAATAAATCTACAAGTAAATTGATGCATATTTAATTACTCACTTGAATTTCATGTATAAAGATTTTTATACACAATCAGGCATAAAAGAAGATGGCAGATTAAAAGTATAAGGTAAAAGTAAGGATAAAGTATGAGGTAAAAGTATGAGATCATTCTGTTTTCTTTTCTTTCTCTTGTGGTGTGAATTACATTTTCTAGGTTATATACTTTTCATATTCTTCGTCTCATTTGGAATACAATATCTATATCACACACTTAAAAGTTGTCAGAAAAATGATATTGTTTAAAGGGATTTAAAATTTTTGAAACTTCGCTATTCAATTAAATGGAATCAAGACAAAACTTAGTATTTATAAATCTGATTAAATAGAAAATATAACTTTTAAAATAAAATATTCCTTTTTTTTACACTCATTAGACGCCCAGTTTACTTAAAAATTCAATAGCCAGGTTTTCGTAAATTTTTCATTGATTTTCAAATCATGTAGCAATACTCTAATTCTGAAATTTTTTCATCCTATACTATTCATATTCAAATTTGTTTTTTTTTTAAATAATAAAATAATAATTTTAAATATCTATTTATAATTTGTCTTTTTTAAAAAATATTTATTTTTAATATATAGTTATATTTTGTCTTTTTTAAAAAATATTTATTTTAAATATATAGTTATAATTTGTCTTTTTAAAAATATATCTTTTAAATATCTATCTATAATTTTTCTTTTTAAAAATATATTTATAATTTGTCTTTCAAACAAACTTTTATTTTCATTAGTTACTATTACTATATTTTCTGATATGAACTATATTTTCTGAATTATGGTTTACTTTACGAGTTATCTTAGAAAAAGTATCGCTATATTTATTGTCGTAAATTTGATTCTTTATTAAAGGTGAATTATTTTTCTTTTCATGTGTTATCTTTAGACAAGTCCTTAGATAGCTGAAAAAAACAAATATATGATTATGTAAGTTTATCTGTAAGCTACAAAAACAGCGAACACCAAGTCCATCTATAACTTCCTACTATTTCGAAACATCTTTCTTGATAAAACTGCAAGAAATTTTTTTGTTTATTTAACTGATAGGTATTGTGTAAAATACTCGGAAACATGCTGTCATATAGTTCTTAGTATTGACTTTATAATTTTGAATTTATTTTTGATAGCGAAATATTCTTGAAGTGCCCAACTAAAGGCTATTTAAATTTAGGACATACACGTGTCAGTGAGGATTCCTGATACTATGAAAAGTCACTTGAAGTTGCAAATAAAGAAAGAAGATAAGTTGCAAAAAGATAAATTGCAAAGTTTTCCTGATAAATGAACAATAAATTATATAAAAAAAAGATAGGAGGTATTTTGACACCTATTCAGATTATATGATAATTTTCATTATCTGTAAAATATTTTGAAATTATTGTATAGCGAACTATAGTATAAATACAGAAGCATTGTTTACATACATCATCTGGCTCCTCTACTTGTTACTCTAGTGCAGGGGTCGGCAACCTGCAGGCTCGCGAGCCACATGTGGCTCTTTGAATATGAAGCTGCGGCTCTTTAGTTCCATACGCAAATATTATTTATTTTATCAAAAAAAAAAAAAAAAAACATTTAAAAATCGTTCTGAATCGATTAACGAGGATTAGGCACCGATACTATCTCTCAGTACTCGCTCAGTATCACAGTACTCGCTTTTCACCGCACCCCACCTCCGTGACACGCATCGTCACTGTCGTCAGTCAGTCGCTCTTGAATGGCTCCGTCGTCGGATGTTTCTATGTAGGTTTTAATTCGAATTTGGCTTCTTGCGGCATCACTAGAAATTGCAAAAAAAAAAAAAAAAAAGGCAAACCATTCACAGATGGTGAGTAGGGATTGCAATATCGGACCAAAAGTTCAATACCGGTATTCGGTATTTTTTAAATATTAATACCGGGATATCGGTTTTAATACAGCTGGTAGAAATTTTAGAAAATGACCAGTTTTATTAGAAATATTCACAAAAAAAAATTTGTAACTTATAAACTATGACAGTATATAAAGAATCAAAAAGTAAAGGAACATCTTATTTATTTAAATCAAAAAAGAGTGTAAATATCACTAATTGGTACTATTACAAATTTTTGAAATGTGATTTTAAAAAACATAATGCATCAATTGTACTATCATTAAACCTGGAATGTAATTTTTTGTGCAAAAATTACCAGCTGTCGAAAACGCTCTTTCAGCATCTACGCTAGTGGGTAGAACTGTTAGCAATGCGCGATAAACTTTTTTTCAAGTATTTACCTCTAAATCCCTCATCTTCAAATAAATCTATTTCTCGTCGGTTTTGGATATAGTTGTTTTCTGTATTGTATTTTTTTTTTTTTTTTTTTTTTTTTTTTTTTTTTGAAAATTTTTAGTTACCGCCAATTCTAATTTATTTATGAGTATATATAATAAATCCGAAAAATATTTTGAACTCTAAAGTATGATATGCAAATACAATGTGAATAACAAAACTTACCAATTTAAAAACTATCAAAATATTACACACTTTCTTCACAACTACAACCTTGTTTTCACAGATAAGAATTCCTAGTTTTCAGATAAGAACTCTAAATAAGAAATCACAGATAAGAATTCTTTCACAGTTAAGAATTCTAAATTTCTAATAACTACAGAAAAAAAGGTATTTAAACTTGTGAACACCGGTATTACAAAATTGTACAAATGGCTCAAAATATCGGTATTCTGTATCCCGGTATTGCAATCCCTAATGGTGAGTATGTCAAAGATTGCTTCATACGTGCATCTGAAGAACTGTTTCGTGATTTCAAAAACAAACCAGAAATCTTGAAAAAATGAAAGATTTTCCACTATTCGCTAAAATAGTACAAGATAAAATAGCTAAAATGTCTTCAAATGTAACATATTTGTAGGTGAAAGATATTCAACTTTCTTCTGTCTTATCACTTGCTATAGATGAGTCTTGCGACATAAAAGACACATCACAAGTTGCCCTTTTTGTCAGATATATGTCTTCCTAAGGTCCAAAAGAAGTACTTCTAGGATTGCTACCGCTCTCGGGACAAACTAGAGGGAAGATATAGCGAATGCCGTGCAAAAATGCTTTGAAGACAATAAGATCGATTTAAGTAAAATCGTTTCAATAGCAAGAAGTATGCCAGGAAAAAATAAAGGGGCAACAACGATTTTTCAGAGCAAAATAAACCACGAAATTCTTACGTTTCACTGCATAATACACCAAGAAGCGCTTTGTGCCAAACATTTCCGGCCGAAATAGTTGAGGTCATGAATCTGGTAATCAAGATTGTTAACAGCATCTTGTCAAAAGCACTCTACCATCGTCAGTTTAAAGAATCCTTAAACGAAATGGAGACTCAGTATTCCGACATCCTTCTGCACAATAAAGTGCGATGGCTTTCCAAAGGTAAGGTGTTGAAACGTTTTGCTTTGTGCTTGAATGAAATAAATACATTCCTAAATGAAAAAGGCATTAATCACCCTGAATTAGAGAACGACAAATGGTTGCAAAAATTTTTACTTTATGGTGGATATCACAGCAAAGTTAAATGAGCTGAATCTAAAACTGCAAGGAAAGGAAACCCAGCCTACGTTTTGGTACAAGAATTGGTTTGTTTTGAAGAAAAATTAATTCTTTTTGCAGAAGATATTCAGAGCGGTAAATTACTTCATTTTGAATTTCTAAAGCAATATCGCGATGAAACCAGTGCAACTGTTGACACGAAGTACTTCAGCACAGTTATAAAAAAAAAAATTAAAGATGAATTTGCTGACAGATTTGAGCAATTCAAAACCAACAAAACCACTCTAGCATTCTTAGTAAATCCTCTCAACACAAATAGTAACGAAATCCACATTGAACCATTTGGAATTGATGTTGGATCTCTAGAAATGCAATTGATCGATTTAAAAAGTAAAGTTTTGTGGAGTGGAAAATTTACAGTGTTGAAAAGCAAGTTGGAAGAGTTGGAGGTAAAGAAATGTATCTACGTAACGCAACAAAAGTGGACAGCTTTAAAAGAAACGCCGCGAGTTGAGGCACTTATATTCGACGCATGGAATAGTCTTCCAGATTGCTACAGTGAGGTGAAGAAGTTGGCATTTGGAGTGCTGACTATCTGCGGATCGACATATTCGTGAGCAAGCGTTCTCTTGCATGAATATAATTAAAAGTAAAGTAAGAAGCCAACTAACAAATGAAAATTTAGAGTCGTGTTTGAAACTTAAAACAACAAGTTATGAGCCAAATTTATCCAAACTTTCTAAAACCATGGCAAAGCCATCTCTCCCATTGAATTTGTTTGCTCAGTTGTTTGTTATTGAAGTACAAGTTCGTGTTTTAAGTAAATGTTTAATTGTTTTAATTTTTTTCTTAAATAATAAGTAATTATCTAATAATGCCATATATATATATTATCTAATTTGTTGTGAAAAACACTACTTATATATGAATAAATAGATATTTTTCTTATTAATAAATATATTAGTTTTTTTTTTTTTATCAAAAAACTTTATTTATGCGAGTACTATTTATTGTTGGCAAGAAAAATTTTGTGGCTCTTTAAAAACTTTGAAATTTTGTAAATTGTAATTTTTGACTCTTCCGACTAAAAAGGTTGCCGACCCCTGCTCTAGTGTGCTGTCGAATTTATCCCGAATTACACAACCACATAACCCCAGAAATAATTTTAGGAAGGCATTCTCCTCTCTTTTCCTGCTAATACAGTGAGTCTTAAGCTGTGGGGTGCCCCCCCTTCCCCAGGGTGGAATGATAAAGCTAAATAAGGGGCGTGAACATATCAAAAAGAAAATATTATTACATTATATTAGAAAATATTATACTATAATATCATACATTATTATAGTATACATTGATATAGTAAGAGAGACGGGGAAGTGGTGAAAATTATAGATTGAAAATTGAGTGGCAAATACTGAAAGGTTGGAAACGCTGTTTTACTGAGTGTAATATAGAAAATATCTTTAATGTTGAGTCTGCACAAATCTTTTTACTGATATTAAATAACCTCAGGATCAAATTTCTCGAATTAAAAATTTCTATTTAGCTAACAAAATGGATAGATATGTACTTATTGTACCTTAACCTTTTTAATTTATATTTAGAAGAGTAAAATAAAATATATATAAACGCGTTATACTTCAAAAAATTTTAAATAAACTGTGACGAATTGTTAAAAGAAAATTCAACGCCCTTTAATTTATTTAAAACTGACTTAAAGTTAAACAGCTTCCAGATCTCGTAGATTTAACATGCATCACACTTTTATGTAGTCCTTTGTTTTATCGCTTTTTTTTTTTTTTTTTTTTTTTTTGGTGTCGTATTTGCAACTGTAGCTCTTAGTATTGAAATAGTAAATTAAATTTGAGCTAATTGGAGTTATTTTTTACAAATAGTTATAAAACGTTTTCTTCTACGTAAAAATTGACTTCGATTTAAAGTACTTAAAATACGTGAATTTTTAATTATACATGAATATGAAATTCATGTATACATAAAATCCATATGTATATATATGAATTTAATACATAAATTTTTAGTTGCTATGCAGTATAATTAAAGGAAAACAAGCAAATATCACATTTTAATATGAAATTTTTACTTTAAAAAAGATTGCATCAATTTTTTTTTAAACTGTGGAACCCATAAAAAAGTCTACTTTTTGATAAAGAGAGTTTAGAGTAAGTTGGACATACTCTTGAATTCCCGTAATTTTGAGATTACTGAAAACAGGGGTAGGAAGTATACGACCCCATTTTTTTTATATACCAGTGATCACGTGTTTCACTTATGCATGCTGGGAAAAGTGATACTTTCCTGAGGGACGTTCAGTGTTAACTTCCCCGCATTACACTATCGTAACGGAGAAAAACACCAAGCACTCTGACTACTGATGCGGCATACTCTCGTGAATTGTCACATTTGTCATCGATTCTTCTCGTTTTGGAAAGCAATGATTGTAATACACGCTTTTTCCTTATTAGAACCCGTGCTAGAGTTACCACTGAGTCACGAGTCGAAATTCCTCATGTTGAAGACCATGCTGTTTTATTTTACGTTACGATATGTCCTCTTTCTTATTACTTTATGTTAGGATTGTAGCATTTTTTTTTCGCATGAGATGAGTTTTGGCATTTCATTACCAGGAAAGAGGAATGTATGTTATTTGACAAGTATATAACAATCCTTCACTCAAATTTGACAGCAGACAAGCAGTATTGTGGGTAGTTATATTACATGCAATTAGTGTTGTTGAGAACAACTGCGACAGGTTGTTGGGAACAACCTATCACTCAAATCTGATAGCAGATATCGGTATCATGTATAATGAGACTCAGGAAATTAGCGAATGTCTGTACGACCTTCACATGTCGAAGCAACTACAGATTGAACAGGAATTATACCATGAGTTGTTCCGTCGTGATTTGTGAAACATCACGAGCTGAGAAATGTCCACTCCAATGAAAAGTGAGGGAAGCTGACACCTCCCCCCTCCTCTTGATGGATTATCTTAAAGGAGATTTTTGGTGAAGAATGGAGAGAGTTCTGCGAAGAATCGACTAAAAGTGTTGTTTTTTTTTTTTTTCCTGAAGTGATTTAATAGACCAGAGATTTCGCTTGTTTCAAAAAGTGCACCCCTTGGGGTTTTCTATAACACGCCGTGTGATGATTAAGATCTGCCGCAGACCAGGCAATTAGATTCGACGTAGACTCGAGAACTCTGAAAATCTCGTACCTTTGAGTGAACTGTACTTGTGATTTAATCGTACACTTATGATCAAATTTTATTTTAATTTTTAATTTCTTTGTATATTAATCCAGAGTACACATATATAGTGCTTGTAAAAAAAAAAAAAAATTAAAGCGTTTCCTTGAACTTAAAAAGTGGCCCTCTTCTTGAAGGCATTATAGTTCTAACATAGGCCAAGACGTTACAGCGTTGCCACTCAGCCACGAGTCGAAATTCCTCCTGCTAAAGACTATGCTATTTAATTTCATGTTACGATATGTCCTCTTTTCTTATTACTCTATGAACATACGCTGATTATAACAATGATCAATAATTTTTTTTTCTTAGAAGAATTAGTCCATATGTGAGTCAAATGAGGTAAAAATATGCAAAACACGCTTACTAACTTCAGTGAAAAAATTAATGGAGTATTTCTTAACCCCATAATTCAAAATGCATACACATACAACAATAAACGGGGGAAAAAAACTCCTAGTGTATCTGTTGCAATTGGCGGATCTTTAAATAGATTAGCATGTGTCCAAAGGAAAGGGAAATTATCGTCTTCGTGATCTTTAAAAAAAAGTACGATATAATGGTATAAGAAAATAATTCTAAATTTAGATTGAGTCAACACTGGCAAACGCCTGTTTTGTCTCAGGCGCACTTTTTCAGTTATCGTTTTTCCGTTCTGTGATCAAATGTTGTTAACGCTAATTAATTAAATTAGAATAAATGTTACTAATGTAAAGTATTTGGGTAATTGTCGCAAAAAACTTTACGTGATAAAGAACAATGACTTTAGTAATTAAATTTAGCTTATTAATGCTTTGAGAATATTATAAAAACTGGTCAGTAAAATCTTTGGAGGGAAAAAGACTTTTTTTGTAGTCTAGTTTAATTAGCTTATTTAATTAATTTAGAATAAATGTTACTACTGTAAAGTATTTGGGTAAATGTAGCAAGCAAACCTTACATGATTAACAAAAACGGGTTTAGTAATTAAATTTAGCTTGTTAATGCTTTAAACATATTATAAAAGGTATTGCCCAGTATCATTTTTGGAAGTAAAAGATTTTTTTGTAGTCTAATTTAATTAGCTGATTCCTTTTATATTAGTACATCGGGTTGCTATTAATTTTTTGTGATTGTGGTTTTATTTGTTTCAAATTTGCATATTTACAAAAATTCATAATTGTATCTAAAGTTTTGTTTCGTAAAATTTTAGGACTTGAAGTAATAGATCTGTTTTATCACCACCTTTCGAAAAAAAAAAAAAAAATTTAGAACAAGTACAGCAGTCTTTAAGACGCGGGTATTTGGAAAAAGTAAATATTACCTATGACGTCAGACTGCATAAGTATTTTAAAATAAAGTGAATTCTGAAAAGAAAGAAAAAGCTGTGGATAAAAGTAACAACAAACAGCAATAGTTTTGAGAGACATTTTATAAACGCGAAATAAAAGAATGGAAGACCTTAAAAAATTATTGATTAGTTAATAAATTTATATTTGATGAAATAATAAGTTTCACACGATATCAAATGAAGAAACAAACGAAAGTTTGAAATGATGTACTTACTTACATGATAACTTACACTTATGAATCACCTGGCATTGGCATGGATGTTTGTTAGTGGTTCGAATCCACGTTAAACTCTAGGTTCCGGTCTAATTTGCCTAAAATATTGCACAAAATGGCCGTAGAGCGACAAACCAAACCAAACCAATACACTTATGAATCAAGTGTAAGTCATTTCATATGAATTACATTTATGAATCTTTTCTTTTAAGTTGCTTTTTTGTCGATAGCTTGTTCTTTTCTTTCCAGAATTCACTTTATTTTAAAATACTTTATACACTTTGATGTCATCAGTAATATTTACTTTTTACCTTCCAAATATACTAGTCTTGAAGACATTAACTGATTAAAAGAAACCGATTAATTATAGATGGGACATTCAATTCCTTAATCAACGAGACATTACATCATTTTCAGTTAACAATATTCTACATTTATTTTGAATTAGGTAAAATGTCTACAAACGGACTTAAAGATATGAATCAACTGATGGCATAATTTACAATCTACTTCGAAATCGAAGCAGTGACTCGTTGGCGATTGTCTTATTCATTAATTATTGTGTTAACCTGAACAGCAGAGAGATCATAACATATAAAACGAGTAAATTTATACAGAAAAAAATTCATGAATACTTCTTTAATTGATCTCAAAAATATCTATCTCTTTTTTACATCAGATTAAGTTTGAAAAAAAAAAATTGTGCATGCTGTGGATAGAAAATGGAAGAGGTTTTTTGTCCCTTGAAGCTGAAAAATTTCCCCTCAAAATTATCGAAGCAAAAAATTAAAGTAAGAATTTCTGTAAATAAACAAATCGAATATTCAAAATGCTAATCGAAGCGAAGAGTTTTCTATGTTCACTCCAATATGATAAACAAATGTAAACTATTAATACGTAAGCCTCTTTTCTTCACATTTCTACTATGTGCTGCAGGAATAACGGAATTGTTTTTGAAGTGTGAAAAAGGACAGTTTTTAGGCTTATTCGTGGACGAATCAACAGACAAACGACATACCGCTAAACTTTGAAAGCAGGTCTCTGAGTGTACATCACTGGATACACTATCACTACAATAGCTATATATCTCTATTTTGATAGAGAAAATTCATGAAGATTTGTAAAGTAGCATGTCCTGATCAAAAAGATTGTACACTTAGATACGCTGCCAAAATCTCGCTGTTTTCAGAGAAGGTTTCCGAATCAGCACTAAATTAATTAGATTTTTCTTGAATTAATTAAAAAGATCTGATTAATTTAGTGCAGATTAAAATTCTTGAAGAAGTTTGACAGAAAATATGAATTTCTCTTACGAAAAAAATATACAATGTCTGAACAAACCAGGAAAATATAGACTATGTCTGAACAAATCAAGACAAAAATAAGCTATGTCTGAACAAACGCTTAGAAGCGTTATCTCTGCGGCAGTCTGATATATATCGTAATCATTAATTTAATACTATTATGCTAGTGGTTATAGTACTTTTAACCATCAACATGAGTTTACTCTTTGCATAAAATTATTATTTTTTGTTGTTTAAAAGTAAGAGGTTTATATTTTCCGCTGTTAATTTATAGGAAATTAAAAAAAAAAAATTGTAATTAAAATTCTAACAAGATTTTTAAACAGAGTATATATCACCATTAAAAGCAAAATGTGTGATAATGGTCACAACTGATAGTAGTGTAATATTTCTCCAACACTTTTATGTATATTTCTTTATTAAATTGATCTTGAATGGTCCCTTTTTTATTGAAAAAAATACCATCAAAATAAAATTTTGATCGTTTTTTCTTTACATCTCCTAAAGGAGTATACC